>CABFVZ010000055.1:752275-807705 GCA_902151445.1 Timema monikensis
TTTTTTCAGGGGTCTGAAGACTTGTTCTCTGTAGAACCTTTAGCCCCACATAGCTCTTACTCTCCTGGAAGCCACCCGATGTCGAGCGGCATGCTGGGATCCTCACTTGGTTCAGAGGTGTTACGACCAGTAGGTTTGGCCCAGGCTGTGGCCAGGGTGGCTCGAGCAAGGGCTGCTGCAGCCGTCTCTGCACTAATGATGGATGACGCAGATACGGTTGAAGGTAAAGATCTATCTCAACACATTTATAAATAACTTTTATGTTAATTTTATGTTAATTGTTCTTAAATTAAGTTGAAGCTTCACACTCTCCTACTATAAACCATATGTTTACTTTAGTAATCATGTTTTAAGTTTTTATACTTTCAAAGGAAGTTTTCTTGTCCTCACTTCAAAATATATTAAAAAAAATTCACATTTTCTTCTCAACACCCCTAAAAAAATTGCGTTCTCAAAGTTTGGAATTTAAAATATTTTTTTACGGCCATTACTGTTTTCAGCCTGTGGCATGAGTCAGTTTTTTTTTATTCAAGTCATGCGATATTTTCCACTACCGGCTTGCTGGTCCTGTTGTAGCATTATACGCCCTATAATATAACCTAAGACTAGAACAGACACAACGTCCAGTCCCTGGCTGTTAACTTATTACTATGAAAGGCTAAACTCCTCACATTGAACAATGATGATAAATTTTTGACCACGCTGAGAATCAAACCAGGTACCCTTAGCTCGGTAGACAAACATGCTAATGACTGAGCTAAGGTGTTGGATTACATCCCATTGGTAAAAAAAAAAAAAACCTAGTTTCATTTTTTTAGGTTAAGTTTGTTATGCATGGCTGAAGGTACAGGAAATATGGACAGAAGCATTCCCTTTTAAACCTTTATTTCTGTAACAGTTTGATTGTATTTCTCTTATTAACTCAGGTCTGGCAGCAGAAGATGGCGATGGAGAAGGGAGCGAACAAGATGATAACGAGCGTCCCGGTGGAGGAGGGGGAAGTGGCGGGGAACCTATGGACACAGAGGTGGTCGACCTGGTGAATGGTGTAGGTGGACCCGGGGAGGACGCTCAAGGTGATGGAGAGTCGGACAATGAACTGGACCTCCTGGCCGAGACAGAATCTGACTCGGACGATAACCATAGCAACCAAGACACACAGTCAGCACAACGAAGCGTGCAGACAGGAGCAACTGCCGGTTCTGAATCAGGTATTGCTATCAATCTTGTGGAAAATATGTTATAACCTGTTTTAAAACCCAATCTTCTTTCTAAAGCTTTGACAGCAGCTCTTTAAGACAATTATCAAAGCGTTTGGACCACACCTTAATCCAGAACCCATCACTTTGTAAAACTAAGCTAATTTATTGGCATTATTATATGTATGAAATAAAGTGCATTGAACTAAAACAATTGATAATAAATAAATTTATAGAATATTAGGAAAATGGTAGAGCAAAAATAAAAGTAGAAACACTAAGTCATATTTACACACACTTCAATATTTTGACGCTATTATAACATCATCCTCACGAAGTAGTAGTAATTTGACTAAAGAGGATGTTGTCTTCAGTGATGCCAACTTTATTGGTATGGATGAAAACTCGTCTGGTGAAGTTGAAATTCTCTGAATGTTTTTCTATTAATCTATGGATGTTAGGTGGTGCTGGTGTAGCCTTTGGGTAGCAAGTATTTAGGTCAGGTAGTTTTCTAGACTTTGTGATCCATTTATGTGCCAGTTCCCATTTTCTTAACTGAGACACATTACCTTGTGTTTTCAAATGATTTTGTCACCTTGACAGTGTAGCCGTCCTCAAAGTTGAGTTTATGAGTGGAGGAATGTGCTGAAACGGCAGTGTCCATTTGTTTACGGAGAGTTTGTTGTGAGGCCAACATATTGTGCAGTATATTGTTGGCATTTTAGTTGGTAAATTAGGCTACTGGACTCAAATGTGTGACTGCCTTTGATGGTATGGATAGAGTTGGTGATGTTGCTAGAGAAAGTGGCTGCTGGATGATGTATTTGGCAGGTTTTGCAAGCTGTTTTGTTACATGGTTGAGAGCCTTGTTGTGGTTGAATGAAGGTTGTGTAGTTTTCGAGTTTAGGGTGTAGCAGAAGATTTCTAAGTGATTGAGGCTGTTTATACATAAAGACTGGTGGTTTTTTGAGAATATTGTTGGTACAGCTGGATTCTTCCAATATGTGAAAACCTGACGCTAATATTTGGTTTATCTTTTGTAGGCCTGGGTAATACTTAGTCACTAGAGGTATAGTATCTGGTTTTTCAGGTTTGGGTGATTGTGGAGTTTCAGCTAGTCAATGTAGGTTATTAATGAGAGGTTTAGGGTATCCTCTTTCTCTGCAAAGGCTTGTTGAAGGTTTTCAAGGTGGTTTTGAAGACTTTCTGGATCGGAGGAGATGTGAGCCCCATGTGACAAGATTGTATGGGATAGATCTTTTAGTGTTGAATGGAAGTGTGTGTGTAAATATGTGTTAGTGTTTTTACTTTTATTTGTGCTTTACCATTTTCCTAATATTCTATCATTTTAATTTTTACCAATGGACACTCATTATAAATCGCTGACATCTTCGGTATACATTTATTTTAGTTAAGGGATTTTACATACACCAAAAAGTCAGATTAGACTGATTAAAAAAAAATTGAACTAAAATTTGATTTAGAGCTCTAATGCTGCTTATTACTGGTTCTGTTCCAATACTATTATAGGAAAAACTGAACACTCAAACCCCAACCCCTTAATTGAACATTTAACTGAATGTACGGATGTTATAATAAATCAATTTTAGCACACACAAAAAAAATTAACATTTAGTAACATGTTACTTTATATTATTCTGTTAGATAACTTATATTCCTATTTTCTCTTATTTTCATAATATTTTCCATGTTTAGAATTCAGATTTGTATAATAGTGCATTCAACCTATCTCTTATTTTTACTAATATTGTTTATCATATGAATACTTGCAATCACATACTCGTTATATATTTTATTCTCTTTACAAAATGTTACTTATTTTATTGTGGCATTTGCTAAACGTGTTTCACATAGTTTAATGCTAATTTTGTACCAACTTGATAAAATGTGAGTAATGAAGGAGAGGAAACCACTTCCTAGTAGAGTTGTTTCGCTGTCATGTTGCAGGCATTGCTTCTCTGTTACTCTTCCCAGAACCGGAGGACGATTCGGCAGAATCTAGCCAACAGGAAGATGATGAGTCTGAGGCGGGAGAAACCGACGAACAGGACACGGAGGAATTTGCGCTCGCTGATGAACAGCTGGAGAGGAGGAGGTAAGACATTGTTTATTGTAATCGTGGTACAGTGAAAAATCGTTGTCAATATTGTCAAAATATAAAACTATTTTTATTGTTATTTAATCTATATCAATATTACATTGCATGGGTCCACAACCTTTTTGATATTGTGGGCCATATGGACTTTAAAAAAATGGTCAGCCAGTTTGGAAGAAATATTGAGGAAAAACTGTCAAATTTATATATCTTAGTAGTACTTAGAAGAGATGAGTCAAATTAAATTAAGTATATTCTTACAATTTTATTTGTCCTAATTTTGTGATTGTGTCATATTCCTGGACATATAATTTGCTGTGGATTAAATCACAAATTATTTGCAAAATATTGATAATTTGTTATAAAAAAAACAAATCATGAAATTTTAACAAAATTGAGAACTAATTCCTGAAAATTCACTTATATAATAAAGGTTTCTGGTAGCCTTCATTATAACATTTTTTCATATGAATTAACAGGCTTTGTGCAAATATAAGTGGTGTGAAAAGAAAAGAATAAAGTAGAAGTCGCCACATTATTTACATTGTTAAAGCAGCATAAAGGGAGAATGCCATGTGAAATTTAAAACCTAAACTGAAAATCACTGAAAAGTTGATGAAATGGGGATAGAAATAGCTTAAAATATACAGAAATGACCCTATAAAAACTACTAGTTTTATTTATTAAAGAACAATAAACATTTAAAGAATAAAGAGCACATGCTCGCAACTCGAGATATACACCGGAACTGACAAAAATGTTGCGTGAGACGCTTTGGTGACGTCATCACAGAAGTGGCTTCACAAATCTAAAAGTGGAATAGTTACTAAACTCGTGTTTGTTATTATAGGCCTAGTTAAGAGAATGTTTATTTATTACACACAACAAAAACTGACAAAATCCAGCAAAAATTTCACTGCAAATGGGTGACTGTAGATCTGTTTTTATGAACACAATTGTTTGTTTGCCAAATCTTTTGCGGGCCAGATAAAATCATTCGACGGGTCGTATCCAGCCCCCAGACCATATATTACCAACCATTGCTATATAGCATGAAGATCCTTGCATGAAAAGAAAAATGAAAATATATCCCAAAACGTTGGTTTTTTATTTTTATTTATTTAAATTAACCTTTCATTTCAGGCATTTGAATGCCTTAACAATTATTTTAACTCTTCTCATTTACCAGTGAAAACGTGGCCTAAATGTCACGCTCATTTAGTTGGGTTTCAATATGGAGGTTAGGTCAAGGGTTCAAATATTGTCAGGCTGCACCAAGAGGGTGTTTATTCTCAAATGTTTCCTTCGCTACCTCCACACAAATGTAAGGGGTATGTTCCTTTCCAGTCAAGAAACTATTAGCATCAAAACAACAAAAAACAATAAAAAGTGGGCTGTGATAAATGCTTACCTCTAATAAATGAGGTTCCGCGTCAATGGAGGTTTACCTTGTGGGTTGGCATAGGAAGGAATAGGGAACAAGGCGTTAATTCCTCTGCATTTTTCGAACCTTTGTTGTGTTTTTGGATCAAAGAGGCCCCTTTAGGGCTTGAAGCACCGACTCACACGTGAACAATGATCTATAAAGCAAAAGATCTACTCATCATGGCAGACACCCAACGCGAACAGAGTCCCACGCTGTACTAACTAACAAAGGAACAAATGACCTTCCTTTCCACTCTCAAAAGAAAAAGAAGGGGAAAACTCAAAAACGGCGGGAATCAAAGAACAACTAACCCATACAAGCCAATATAAATAGGGAACTATATCAAAATGAACTAGGTTAAACAAACTATTACACAAAGGCTATTTTACAAAATTAAATATATACAGTTCAGAGACTGAACAAGGTAGAAAAAGGTAAATGTATTTTCCCCATTTGATTTTAATTTATCCAATATTTTTTTTCTTATTCTTTGTATTTTTTTTTTTTTTTTTANCACTTTCAGCACCAATTCAGGCCACGGACATCGTAGTAACCTGGCACCACAGTCCATGCAGTGGGCTATACGCAACAGAGAGACTGGCACTCGCGCCGGAGGTAGGGGAGGTACTAACCCTTTTATTTATTCTTTTTTACTTTTACAAAAATAGTTTCTTATTTTAATTAATATAACCTTTAATTCCACGAAAAATAAATCAAATTAAATATTTTGTCTTGGATTTAAATCTTTATAAACACATTTAGCAAAAGAAATTATCTTCTCCTCAATTCTGATTTTATCCACATCAATTCTTAAGTTTCTATGGTTCTTAATGGAAAACCAACATTCACTTTTTGAAATATTTTTATTCACTATGGATGAAATCGAACATTGAAAATAGTATTCAAGGGTAAGGCTTACACACTTACCAGAAAAATGTAGGCTTACTAGTTCACATTTAAAAAAACAATAAAATACATAAATACGAAATTTTCTGGATTCATCATTCCCCTTCTTCAGCAGAAGAGAGTTAAACACCATCTGTAATTGAGCTTGCATATGCCTAATATATAAATGTATTATTCAAACATTTATTTTTATTAGGGGTGTGTGAAGCTACAAAACTTTTGACTTGGCATTGAAATGAATGTCAGCTTTGACTTAACTTTTAAAAAAATTCCAGTTTCACCAGTAAAAACATTGATGGCAAAAATATTCTATTCATGGTTAATTAATCCCATTCTGAGCTCTAATATACATTACAAAATAATATTCATATGAAAAAGCCCCTTTAATAATAGTCTTGTAGATTGTGAAAATAATTTAATTTCTTAGAATAAAACAAAATATTACAAACAATTGAGTATCAAAACGATTCCAAGTAATTTTACTGCATAAAGTTATATATAAATAATGACTAAATTTTTTCAATAACAGAACTAACAAAACATATTTGATTCACATTCGTTTTGAATTGAAAAAGTGGACTTCACACACCCCTAGATTTTATATTTCTATTCTCACTTCATTGTTCTCACCAAAATCTTGGCAGTAACAATTATGTTTACTTGAATTTGTTAGACTTGTTTCACAATGCGTTATGTTATTCGAGTCAAGCCACATGTAAATAACTGTCCAGAGTTGGTTAGGTGTCCGTGTTGCAGGGGGCAGTAGCCTGGTCTTCATTGACCCCTCCTCCTTGAGACGCTCAACGACAGCCACTGCAGCTGTGGCAGCGGCAGCGGCAAATCAAGAACCGGTCACGATGGCTACCACTGCCAGCTGTTTAGCCCGTGCGTTCGGTATTGTTATCCGACAAATAGCTGACTTGCTCACTATGCTACAGGACTATCATGCTTTGGCGCCTAACCTACCCAGGACACTTGACATCACTTACCAGGAGTCCATTAATTTACAGGTGATACACAGATTTAACTACCTGTTTTTAGGGCAATAATTTGGGATTATAATTCTGACCAGGAAAGATGAGTGAAGTCTTCTTGACTAAATGTTTGGAGACTCCAAAAACCATTGACCTTGATTCGTGGTTCATCAACTTATTGTATTTCTTTTAGCAAAAAGTTGGATTTTGGTTTAAAATGTCTCGGAATAAAATATTAATTTTTGGTTAGGAATAATATACAGGGATGGGCCTTTGATCCCTTAAGGATATTCATGGTTTAAATTAGGAGGGATAGCAAGCACACTTACCTTGGTGATACTGGAGTAGAAATTGTTTAGATATAACATTAAAAAACACACAAACACATTTTTAAGGACAAGCTTTCACTGTCACAGACAGCTTCATCAGGTCAAGAGAGTAGACTGATGCTTATGGTGGAACTGTAAGATTGACTGTCTAACTTATTGTTCCTATCTAAGTGTCCTATCATCCTTCTCTTCCCCCCTCCCCAGTTTACTCCAAGAAAAACGTTTTCTTGCGCGTTTCACACACTCTCCTAATTAGTTCTAAGAGAATAAAATCTAGGTCACAGTGTTGGGCAGTAATAATCGATTTTCTTCAAGAGGCAGCCATGACCTCTGTCCAGTGGCAGCATTGTAGAGTCTAAACTGTGTTCTTCTTTTCACTGTAAAAACCATATTGTGTTCATTCCTTTTATATGTTTCTATCCACCTTTTCTGTACCTTCTTCCAAATATACTATATAATTATTTTTTTTCACACAAATTTGGGGAAAATGGCCTCTATGTTACTGTATTGGTACAAAGAATTTACTATTTGTTTAATGCATATAAAATATTTATATAAATTTTATAATGTTTAATATTCCTTCTAGCTATATCTCGAATACCATCTAAAGCCCACTTGGGACTGGCTCCTGACGGTAATGGACTCCACAGAGGCTCAGCTGAGGTTTGGGGCATCCCTGACCCACTCATCAGACCCTAATCATCCGGCCCACCCTCTGCATCAGGCGGCGGGACTGAGTGTGCCGGGTGGGCTTGGAGGACTTTTAGGTCCGGCCACATTGTCCCTGACGGTATTGGGTGGGGCGGGTGCTGCGAATTCCTCATCGAGCAATCGCAACAACAGTGGACACAGGGCAGTTTCCTCTACCACCGCTCCCACTTCCACCAATCCTCGCATTGTTGGATTTGCGTCGGGATCAGTTGATGCTCCTCGCTCTGCCAGGGAGAGAGAAGGTAAACTACTAACCTTTTTATTTGTGTGTTAGGCACATCAAAATAACTTTTTTATTGCTTTTATTCATTCTAGCTCAGGTTTTTTTATTAAGAGTCAATCTCGAGCAGGTTTCTCATGAAGCTTCCAAGTATCGAGCCGAATTTGGGTTGAATATATCATTTTAAAACTTAACTATGTAAGTAAAAAACAAAATGTCATACATTAATGATGTTTTATATATTTTTTTAAAGTTTTACAATCTAAAATTACTTGTTTTTAAATATACTGTGATAGTAACACAAAAATTATTAATATTCAATTCACTGTCCCAAAGGAAAGTTTAAAAAGAATCACAAAAATATGTTTGATGTGAAGATTTAGCAATATTAAACTCCTTGTTCATCTTGGTGTTGGCCACTTGCCAAAGAGAGAAATTGGAGCATTAGTGATTTTAAAACAAAAGGCCTCTATTTAATTATAGCAATAAGATATACTTTTTTAAATATGTTCACTTTGAGTTTTTCTTAATGACCCATGTTTTAGAAGCAATAAAAGTGATGTTGCTTTCCCACCCTCCCATGTTATTTTTTAAATTAATTTTAATCATCTTATACTTTTAGACCCCCACTCTGCGCGACGGGACTTCCTGTCCTACTGCCTATCCCTGATGAGAGCTCACAATGGCGAACACCTCGACAGTCTGCCCGTATTGGACGTTTCAGCTCTCAAACACATCGCCTATGTGTTTGACGCCCTCATCTATTATATGCGATCTGGCACGGAGAGTCCGGACACAGACCTCCTCAGAGATGGGGTTATAGTGGACTCCTGGAACGATCAGGTATGTAAGTCTCGCTAAAGGTTGTTGGTTTCTGATGGGCACAGTATTGTACTTAATCCATTTGCCTTATTTGAATGGTGTTCTTATTTTTAATTTTTTTTATAACTGTTACCTATTTCTAATTTAAAAACCAATATTTCCATTGTTTAACTTTTTTTTTAAAGTTTTTACTCTTTATAAAAATGAGTGTCATTCATATTTTAAGAACATTTGTTTTAATATACTTTAACATTTTAAAATTATGAATATACTTGAACTCGAATGAAAAAATTCAGGCCCGCAGACCCCTACATTATAAATTTGATTAATTGAAATTAGTTGAAAAATGGCATCTGGAGACTGGAGGAATCAAACCCTGGGACCTTATGCTTAGCGCACCACTGATTTATCCACGATTCACCCTTTGTTTAGTGTCATTCTTCATTAGTTTAAGGCTGAGTCTGTGATGAATGTGCGTA
The DNA here is from genome assembly GCA_902151445.1 of Timema monikensis. NCBI lineage: Eukaryota > Metazoa > Arthropoda > Insecta > Phasmatodea > Timematidae > Timema > Timema monikensis. Next base: position 761,458 of record CABFVZ010000055.1, read on the forward strand.
AATCTTCAGCTACATATAAGCGATCAATTAATATCACAATCTTTCAGATACCACAGCCATCTACACAACTCAGAAGGACTGTTATGCTGCCACGTGTATAATACAAGATTTAATCAAAGCAAATTTAAATTAATAACAACCCACATGTGGCAAATCGTTGTAATTACGGGAATATCCATATGAATGAGACCACAATTCATTTAATTTAAATTAGATGAAAAATGACCTGGACACAAGATAGCTCAGTGGTAGAGCATTGGTGCGCTAAGCCAAATGTCCCGAGTTCAATTCCTGTTTGCAGTTGTCATTTTTCAACTAAAATTAATAGAATTGTGGTCTCCTTCATACAGACATTCCCTTGGTTACAATGATTCGCAACTTGTGTGTTGATATTCATTTATGTAATTTGAATTCCTTTGACATAAAGTGCTTTGAACTGATTGAATTGCAATTTAACATTTCACTATATTGTTACTTAAGAGTATTTATTAACATTTTAGGATGAAAATGACAATGACGAGGGCGATGAAGACCTCAGTCACTCTGTAGCCATGGACGCCGAATCGGTCGATGAGCAGGAGTCCATGGGTGCGGCCACAGGGGGCCTGAGTCTCTCTAATGTCGGGAGCGGAGGCAAGGGGCGCAAAAACTCATTCTTGCAACGCAGCGAGTCAACACTTTGTTTGGGCTGTCCCCCGCCCGATCCATTTGACACCCCCATGTCTGAGGCTCTTCCCCTTGCAGACCAACCCCACCTGTTACAGCCTAACGCACGCAGGGAGGAGCTCTTTGGGATGCCTAAGCAGCCCATAACTGTTCCACCTTCAGGTATGCTCTCACCACTGGGCTTGCAAAGAATAAAATACCACTTGTCAAGTCAAAAGGTAGTGAATAACATTTTTTTTACCTGGATTTCATTTTCACTCAAATTTCTTGTGTTGATTTTTCACAATTTTCTTTGCAGGTCGCTTAAAAGAGTTCCCTTAAAGGTGTCTTCTTTATTCCTCATTCTATTTTCTTACATAATTTATGATAGCTGCTAATTTGCACCAGAGTACTAAAAAGTTAAAAGTAATGTTTACCAAGTGTCATTTAAAAATCAGAGGTGGAGGGATCCCAACCCTCAGGAAAATGTCGGGAATTGACACTTTCCCTGAACATTTTTGGGTGGGAAACATGTTCTAGCAGTTACAGCTGACTCATCACTGTCAATATCTCTTGTAGACAGTCTTCTTCTTTGTTATATAGCAAACTTGGCGGCTGGGATGTGAAGCGGGTTATTTTACCACAGCTTATAGAGACAAGTTGGAAGGTGTATGACTTATTGTGCTCTCTCTCTCTCTCAACATTGATTTGTTGGGTTCAGCCAGTGAAAGATTTAGAGGACATATATTCTTCTCTCTTTTGGGGTGTGGAAATGGAAGGAAGGGGGGGGGGGGGGAAGTAACTNGGAGGAAGTAACTTGCCAAGGTCCCCATTTATGAGGGTTCAGCGCGTCTCTTGTTGACAACCAGACAAGGCGTAGATAATAAGGGGTATCAAATCTATAGAGAACATTTAAGATAAGTAACTTTTAAACCTAGATAATATTTAGCAGTTTCATACTTAAAGCAAATTGAAGAGGTGCTAAACATTGTTTTGTAGTACTTTTTCCCCTAAGCAAATAATTAAATGTAAAACACCATTTTCAAAAGAAATTAACAAATAAAAATAATTTCCATCAAAATTTAATAAAATCAACCCATTTTATTAATTGTATTATTTGAGATTAATTCAAAATTTTGTTATTTCATTTGATTTGATTTGATTTGATTTTAAAAAATGCTATTCACGCACACTTCTATTAATTTTATTGTTCATTTTTATTATTTTTATTACCTTTAGCAATTTTTTTGGCACGGGGTCTTATTACTCCCTCCGGTTATACGCCTATGTACTAATTACTTTAGCGTATTAGGAATGAGGAAGATTGAATTTAGAGATGTACCTGCACTTTCATGGATAGAGTGGAAAACCATTGAAGAAAAACCACCCTTAATACACCCGGCCAAATTCAAACTAAATATCCCTGTCATCGGTAGTCTAGTCTATTGCGAGAGTGGTGCCTTAGACCATGCAGCCACCGAAGCGGGTTTTAATAATATTATAGCTTTAACAAGTCTTACCATATTAGTTTAGAAATCATTATATTTTAAATCTAAGATTATTCTAAAAAGTTATTTTAAAAGTTCCCGTCTTAAATCCCGATATTTTGACTAATTGCCCATCCTGAAATAAAAAAAAAAGTCATTCCTGTTCATTTCTATTAAAATTAGCTGATAAATAAAAAAAACTGGCACCAAGCAGCTGTTTATGATAAACATTGAAAGACAGGTAAAAGGGTGGAGTTTACCTTTTAATATGTTTTTAATACACCTTTCCTCTACCTTCCTCCAAATTAATAATCAACCAAATAACTCAAAAAGCAAAAAGAAGTTTCCGTTAAAGAGATCAATGTTTATTAAATGATAGCCGAGGATGTTTTGGGATCAATCAAGTCTTTTCTTTCACACCACGTAAGCCCTGAAAAGACAAGACCATTTTACAGTTTTGGCACAATTTTATTATATCTTAATGAACGTTTTAAAGATATCTCTTTTTATTCAATTCCTTTTCGCTTATTAAAATTATCTTTGAAAGAAAGTACAGGAAAGAATATAACAAAATACCATAAAAAGTGAAATGAAGTGTCTCTTAAAGAGCTAGCTTATTTAATTAAATAGAGTTGGATTGAATCTACTATTTTACATATCCGAACCTCCAATTTACATTTGATTTTTTTTTTTAATAATAGACATAAGAGGAATTATAAATAAAGTAGTAAAATAAAAATAGTAACTAAATGTTCAAGATTCCATGTTATAATCCATACATTCAATATTATATTTTGAAGAAGGTGCAGGAAAAGTGGAGAGAAACAAATATGGTTATTAGAGGGGAAAGAACACAGTTCACATTTTACATTGCTGACATTGGAGAAAGGTAATGGCTGTGTCTTGAAAAAAATTACTCATTACCACCCAATCCCCCAACCTAGGTTTCATTTCATTGTAACTCATCAGGAGGGAGTGTGAAACGTGTAAAGAGGGAACAAAAAAATACAAATGATAGAAAAATACTCTTTTAAAAATCCTAATTGTATTTGTTCCTTCAATAAGTGTTAAGTATTTTCTGATAAATTAGTAGTGTTTGAATAGATTTAACTATGGAAATGATTTATAAACTTACTTGTTGTGTGTCAAGTCACCTCTATTCTGTGTTGATATTGTAGGTACCAGCCCTCCAGGGACCTACAACCCTCTAGAGGTTCTACCTACAAGACTGGGTCTCTCCATGAGAACTGTGGACAACTCCAGCTCCGGTCCATGCATGGCTGCCACGAGCTCGGCACACCTCGGTCCTACTAACCTGGGATCGTCTGAAGGGGGCCCCATGAAGTCCTCCATAGCAGTTCCTATAAGGTCCACTGCTGATGACGTCTCTGGCAACAAGGATCAGCTTCAATTTTCAAGGTAACTGTGATTTTTGGAGTTTGGTTTGTTCAGGCTTCAAGAATAATGTATCCTTATCAATATAACCTTGATTATCATGTAGGCCCATCTTCATTTCTTGTAGCATGCTTTTCAGTAGTAGTTTGTACATACAAAAATATTAGTTTTTTTTAAATTGGTTTTTCAATATTATCTGAAGCTCACTTTAGGAGGTAAATAAAATCAATTTGAATTTACTTAGGTGTTTAACTCTTATACTGAAGGAAGGCTTGAACCCCGAAAATCTTAGAGCGAAAAATTATTTGGTTGTCCCGTTCCTCTGGGAAATCATAATTTCTCATATAAAAATTTCCCCAGATCATAATAACATTCCCTCACAGGCCTACAAATTATATCTTAAAAACAAAATTTCAAGCGGAATAATTGAAAAGATTTTCGACACAATATCTATGGAATACCCAAAAATAAGGAATCATACTTTGAAATTTTGTAGATGTTTGTTGATTCTGGAAAGCAATCTGTTGGTGTATTTTTTCTATGTTGTTGAGTTTAGATTGCTTCCTGTCCTAGCAAAGCTTTGTAATTGAATTGTTAAAGTAGGAATTTTAGCAATTTTGCTCCAGGAACAAACAAATTGCCTTAGCCACCTCATTTTCAAACATTTAGCTACTGGATACATATTTTGGGAGGCCTCTTATAGATTGTTTATATATTATGAATACACTTTTAAAAAAATATTTTATTCAAAAAAGACCTCTTCATTCCGAGGTAGATTAATAATGTAAAATTTTGCTTCATTAGGTCAAATTTTGATGCATTTGATCATCTATTTCGGGAAATTGAAGAAGAGGATGCTCACATGAAGCTAGGGGAAGCACCCTCAGAATCAAACGTTTGCTCAGTCCCAGGAAGCGTTGTGACTGAAGAGGGACCACAGGACCTGTCCTTCAACAAAGATCAACCGATCGCCACCAAGATGGAGGTGGACGAGGATTCCCAAGAATTTGCCTCAGACTCTGACTCTGTCCCATTTGTACGTTCAGGGTCCAGGAAGCCCCTCCCAGCTACAGGATTCATTATTAAGAAACATGAGCCAGTCACGGATGGCCCAGCAGATCTCAGCAAGCCAGGCCCGAGTGGTGCTCACAATGGCATTGAAAGTGATGAATACGATATTCAGGAACTAGTCCTATCCCCAACAGCCAACACAGGTGAGATAGACACTACACTAACCTGTTTCTCGTTAACCTTATATTGGTCAGAAGTCTATTGTAAACATATGTATGAAATATTAAACAAATGGTTAGAAAGCCTGATTTCTGTTATAAAAAAAATTGATTTTGTTCAATGTAAAGTTAGACCTCGATATTAAAAGTCATATAAATGCCATAGACTGGAAACTTTGATTTGTTATATGAATATTATGAAGGAAATAAAAGTGCATTTGGTACTATATCTGGCAATTTCAGACCAAGAACGATGTTGTTTTTTACTAAATAAAAGTGTGATTAATTTTGCTAAAAGATTCAATTTGGTTTTATTTCACATAGGATGTGTAATAGATTCATTAATGTTACAATCAACTTTAATAATGTTTTGATATAAATTTTAACTTTCTAAGTAAAAGTTACAAAAACTCATCTCACTATACTTTGGCACTCCTACAAATGTTGCTTCGGTCTGGATCTTTTCTCTGCCTTCTTCCATTTATAAAATATTAGTCACAATTCTGATTCTTTAACACAATTTTATTACTTGTGTATGCATCTAATTTTGTCTGGTAATATATTTTCTAAATCTTAAAACTTTTTGGCAAATATTTTCATATATTTACTGTGAACTTAAATAATTAGCTTTGAACATTTATTATTTTGATTTTAGATGCCTCATCATTGGAAGAAAGTCGCAAGCTGTTGGAGCAAAATAGAGCCCCAATCATTGTTTCGCCGCGTAAAGTGGCGGCGGCTTTGGCTGATGCATTAGCTTGCTTCCCTGGGAACAACAATGGTACTGCAGAGGAAGTAGGTCCCACAGTCAAAAGTGTGATAGTGCGCGCTGGGCCAGCTAACACAAGTGTAAGTTTACTAGTTTTAATTGATGGGACAAATCCGATTCTTAGAAAACATGATATTAATAGGGTGTAACTTTTCCATATGGTATGCTTTTTTTTACTGGGCGAGTCTTTAGTACTCCTTTGAGGTTACAAGTGTACATTAGTTACGCTAAGTGGATAAGGGCTAGGCAGGTAAAATTTTGGGGAAATATTACTAATTTTTGAGTGGAAGTAAAGTGGGAAATCATTAGGAAAAACTATTCTAAGTACATTTGGCAGGAATTTGAACCTCAAACTTCTTGTTACTATTATACCAGACTAAACGAGCTTGAGATTTAATTTTGATTTTAATCTTGGGTTGCTATAAAACATAAATCTTAACCAAATGAGAGCACTTTTGTTTGCTATAATATGAACTATATATTATTCAATTAACTGATAAATGATTATTCTGTGATCTGGTTCATAGGTTTATTCTAAATCAATCTTGTTCTTATCTCGTAGATGCCTAGTTCTCTCCAAACGGATGCACAAGATATCCTTGAGGTTCCCAGTTCAGACTCAAGACATCCTGCAGAAAACCCATGCATTGAAAGTTTAAGCAACCAAGACATTTCGGCCAATGTCACTGTTGAAACAAGCCGTTCTCATGACCAACCCAGGTAAAGAATCCTTTTATATCAACTCTTAAAAGCAGTATTCGTTATTTTTTAAACTAAATATGTCTTTACTCAGTTCTATGAGTAATTTGGATTAATAAAGCAATTTGAAATAGTTAACTATTATTATATCACTAAAGTAATATAATTTTACTAAACTGACTTGGCCACGGGCGGGAAACAGTTGATGTGAATAGTGATATTACTAGAGGAAGGTGTAATTCATTATTTTACAAGTCCCAATTTACACTCTACCTACAAATATTGAATTAAAATTTTTGGAAAAAGGTTAACACACGAGGTGTACTTTTTATTCCTAAGCTATGTCCTTGTTGTGTACACCTCTCCAAATTCCACTGATGAAAACTATAGTCGTTTACTTAAGGATCAGGCAATACAATCACAAATTCCTCCAACCTTGCACCTGTTATCAAAGGAATATATGGCACCAAATAATAAATATTGGAAGGAAGATAAAAGGTCAAGTCTTATCTACAAACTTGCCAGACAAATGTTTGCCTCAAAGCTCACAGTTGAAACAAATTGTGTTACTTTGTATATTGTGTTAATTAGAGATGGTTCAAATCCATTATTTTACTAATCCCACTCTTTATTTTCAATTTAAATATTGGAAAATATAATACGCACATAAGAGGGAATATGAATATAACAGAATAATATAAAATAGAAATAGTAACTATATTTTAAGGTCACTTGGAATAGAGCACTAGGATAAATCATGGTTTAAATTTTAACACTATTTGCTCAAACCCATTCGTTATAACATTCATGATACTAAAGTGTTAAATAATTGATCTGGGGTATGGCTATCAAGTTTTTTCAATAAATATGTTTGGGCTGACCCCGAATTAGCAGTGCTAGAGCTCTAAAACAAATTTAATTTCAAAATTTTGGAAAAGACTGTTTTGTGTGTAGGCCGACCTTCCTTTTTTTTTAATCCTGCACATCACCTGTATTTTATTAGCCCAGCCCTTAAAAGTAGATAATGCAGTTGTATTTGTGTTCAGGCCGCACCCTACGATTGGGCAGTCGGTGTCGCACGATCTTTTACTTGGCCGCTGGAGACTAGCGTTGGACTTGTTTGGACGAGTTTTCATGGAGGATGTAGGCTTGGAACCGGGCTCAGTTGTGTCAGAGCTGGGAGGGTTCCCGGTTAAAGAAGCAAAGTTTCGTCGAGAAATGGAAAAGCTTCGTAATGCTCAGCAGAGGGATCTTACCCTATCAAAGGTTTGTAAAGTCATATGTGGTACTGTCAGTGTAAATATTAGTGGAACCCTGATAGAAAATATATTTTCATTGTGGTATGAATAGTGGTGTCTGAATAGTACTATCAGATACATCGTTTATATCACATTGTTTTTAATTTGAGTATTAATTATGAAATATAATTAGTAGTTAATTAATAAGCTTTAACCTACAAAAAAATTTGTAGGCCTAATTAGACAACTCTTATTTTGTTTGTTGAATGGGGGAGTGTGCAGAACTTCAACTACATTGATGTAGAGAAAAAATATCTATTTGTAAGCTTTGACATTTAAAAATCTTAATGTAAAAAATATAGTACTATTATCAGGGTGTCTACCATCTGGGAAAATCAATCAAGGAAAACTGGAATTAGCCGGAAATTTGAAGTGCTCGGGAAAAACGGGAATAAATCTGAAATTTTTTAAAATTAAAAAAAAAGTTCAGAATAAAATGTTATTTTACTCTAAATATGAAATATTATAATCATTAAATCAGTAAATTACTATTTGATTCAGACTATTTTGTTTGTAGCTGTGTAATATATTTTATATTATTCTAATTCCTAGTAGATTATGTTAATACAAATAAGAAATATTATTTAAATCTTAAAACTTAATTACTATTCATAAAAAAATTAACAAAAACTAGGGGGGGGGGGTCAGAGAGAGAATAGAAAGGTGTGGACATACATTTGGGTTGGGGAATTTTAGGGAATAATCTGGGGGAAATCAAAGAAAAAGTCTGGAATTTCATTGGTCAAGTTGAGTAGGCTCTTAGGAAATAATATCAAACAAAATGCACATTTCTTTTCAATTTTAAATTTACTTTCCTATGCTTTCATGCTTATTCTTGATAAAGGATATATGCAAGTTATAATGATATTGTTTTGGACCCCTCGGATATAGTCAAAAAATCAATTATGAAGTGTATTTTTCTTTAAAGATATATATGTAAAGCTTCCTTTTAATACTTTATATGGAATGCCAGGTCGCCACCGTGGTTCGGATTCCACGTTAAACTGTAGGTCCTTCATTTCATCTCACAATCACCCTACCATTACACATTAGCGTAAGTGCGTATAACCCGAACGGGTAGTAAGACGCGGTGCTAATAATAATAATAATAATACTTTATACATGGAGGATCACACGTTTTCAGAAGTAATTTCAATGTATTGCACTTTAAAACTTTCTTTAAAAGACCAACTCTGTTGTATTTGAAGATAATGTGACATGCTGGCTCCCTTTACCCAATAGGAAGCTAACTTTCATAACATCAGGTTGCCAGGAGTTCTCCTATTAGTTTTTAACAGTGTTGACAAGGGGTCCAAGAAGCAAGGGGTAGGTCTTATATAAACTGCTTATGCTCATAAATACACACAGTAACATAAATCTGCACAGTACTCAGAATACAGAACATTGTAATATCATAGAAAAAATTTTTTTAACTGCTGGCTCTTCGAGTCAGTCCGTAAATGAACAAAAACTGTATCACTTTAATATAATTCCTACAGTACCGAAAGTGTAATCATCTAAATAAATAAAGTGCAATATTAAAAGTTTTACTCATTTCATAAGAATAAGAATTACATGTAATCAGATCATCATAGTTGTGTGATAACAAGTGCGTAGTAAGGCATGCACGCGTCATCATCATAAAACCTGGTATCGTTATACTTACTGCCCACCGTGAGACATACACGGGTCCACATTATTATAATCATCATCATCATCATCGATAATTAGATATCATAAAGGATGAAGAAAGATGACATTTTACCAATCTGACGGGCTAGAGAAAGTCCTCATTGTTGATATGATCATTTGAAAAATTTTGTTTGAAGAAATCAAGAAACAATTTATCTGACAATATATGAATAAGACTACATTTCTACTAAATTGCACCTTTTCCACTTGCTTACACATGATTTTAAATTAAGCATTGAAAAGAGGATAGAAGAGTACCAGAAAAATGAAGTCCTCAGAAAATGTATAATTTAAAACATGACAAAACACATAATTATGTAATTTCATCAGTAGAAGAAAGTAAAACACAGACTTTAATAGCAGCATGTCTAGAGATTACATAAGATTCTAGAGTTGCCTGTATCTTGATTCATGTTTGCACATTATTATAATCCTGCATTTGATGTGTTATTGTTTTCAGGTTGAAAGAGAAAGGAACCAATTGATTGTCCAGACAATGAAGGAATTAAACACACAATACAACAACTATCATCGGAGAGCTTCCAGCTCCCAGCCTCCGCTTGCTGTAAACAGGGTCAAGGTTACGTTCAAGGATGAGCCAGGGGAGGGTTCTGGTGTCGCTCGCAGCTTCTACACTGCCATTGCCGAGGTAAACTCCCCACCAAGTATTTAATATTGTATTAATTAATGTGGGAAACAAAAGAGTCAACACTAAGCAATAAGTCAAGGGATAAAACCTCACACCTTTAGTTTATACTTGTAATATACCTACACCAATGTTATCACAAACTTAATCCAAACAAAAGAAGAAAAATGGCTATTTTAAATGAAACATTGAAAAGATGATAGAATGGTAAGACTTACACACTAACTAGAAAACTGTAGTCCTCTTATGTTCACAATTTATAAAACACATACTTATGAATTTTTCGGGTGCATTAGTTCCTTCCTTCAGCACCAAACAGCCTTGCCCTTCTATCCTCATTTCAAAATTTAATTAAAGATGTCCATTTGGCACAATATTTCCTTTGTTTACATACCCACATTGTTTTCCCTTTTTTATTTTCCATTTTGCTTTTATTCCTCTTTCCTGTACATTTTCATTCTTCATTTTGTTTCTGTTTATTTTTCTTCTATTTTACCTACCCTAGTTCTACCTTAATTTTCAAAGCTACTTACATCCAACATTTTTTGATCAAACCGATAGCATTCCATTCAGAGAAGCAGGCCCATCTTAATGTCTATGTAGCATTTTTACCTAGGCCTAACCCCAAAGGGACTCAACATACATTTGCCCCACAGATTAGACCCAATATAGCACACTTAGGTAACCTCACTTCTTTAATTCTTGCAACCCAAATAAAATATCAAAACTGCCAATTAGCATACGACCATTCTCAACAACTCATTTGATTTGGTGAAATCGTGTTTCTTTCATCTCCCAGACTCATTCAGACTTGATCTAAAAGAAGAGGAAGAAACTTAAAATTCATTTGCACCGAAAGTGGTGGTGTTAATTGTGTTGTGAGTGGGTAGTCCAAAGCTAACCAAAACCCTTCTTATACACAGTATGTAGGTTTGTACAATGCCTACTGTAAGTGAAACTAAATCAAAATATTAGAGAAACATAAACAACTATTTTAATTACATAATAGTTATTTATAGTTTAAACTATGGGTGATATTCTGCACACCTACCTGAGTTATGATGGAGTATAATCATAAAACTCAAATACATATATTTAAAGATAAGCTTTCACTGTGACAGTGAACCTCTTCAGGTTTAGAGCGTAAACTGTTCTTGGTTGGACTGCACGGTTGACTGTCAACTAATTTTGTTTTCCAAGGCGGACAAGATTATGTAGATGACAGCACTTAGGATAGATGTATAGTTAGACAGAACTAAGCAGTTGTCAATTATAATCTGACAATTTAGCTCAGTCAATCATGTCTCTCTACTGAGCTAAGAGTCCCGGGCTCGATTCCTGGTGTGGCCCAAAACTTTATTATTGGTGAAATGTGGATTTACCCTTTCACAGTGATGAATTAACAGTGGAGGCCTGGATGTTGTACCTGTCACAGTTTTAAATTAGATTAAAAGGCATATGAAGCTACCTACGACAGGCCTAGGAAGTCGTTAGTGGAAACTATATGGCTTGAACTCGCCTTGGTGGTGTAGTTAGCTAACACGCAAGTTTCGTGTTGAGCTAGACTGTCGAGTACGGGCAGCTCGAGGTTCGAATCTTGCTCGGGTTCACTGAGGGTGGTCTTTCCTAAATGGGTTTCCACTCTCCCACGCAAATGCGGGTTCACTTCATCTATATTCAATCTTCCCCATTCCTAACTCATTAGTTATTAGTACTTGAGAGCTTATGACCCAAACGGGTAGTAGTACGCAGTGCTAAGTATTTATTTTTATGGCTTGGATAAAAAAAACTGCCACAGGCTAGAAATGGTAATGGATGTAAAAAAAGTTTTGGGTAATATTATTATATTCACATCCAAATGGTTGAACAACTAGACCCCAAACCATTAATTTATCACTTAATGTGAACAAATTCAGAATTCGAGAAAACACTCATACCGATGTGGCAAATGTTAACCTCTAATGCTTATCATGTTCTCCAAGACTTGTATTAAAAAAAAAGTTTATTTAACTCGTCGCTAAATTAATGTGTTTTATTTTGTTTTTAGGCACTTCTTGCAAATGAAAAACTACCAAATCTCGAACCAGCTCAAGTTGGCACCAAATATGCTCCATATAACGTATTACAGCGACTACGCTCACGTGAGCGCGACACCATCAGAAGACATACTCAGGTGAGCGCTGTTGTCACTTCTCACTTGTGATTTATGGTGAAACAAAGGTTAGTTTTGCCAGATTGGAGAATGCTAAGCTTTCATTGTTAAAGAATGTATTTAGTTCTAATGAGCTTTCATGCTTTTTTTAATCCATTAGGGAAATTCAAGGGAGATTTACTGTAGTGGATAGGAGCTCAAAGTAGTTTATAATTAGTTCTGTAATATGCCCTAATTACTAAAATATATTTCTTTAAGGAAAATAATTTTTAGTGAAAGGACTTTTTAGGCTTGTTCTTGTTAAAATCAGTGTATATATAACTAGAAAAAAAAAGTAACTTTTAAAATCCAAACCTGATTGTAATCGTCTAGGCCCAAAGGTCATCACAGCGTTGTAGGGAGACCCGCCGCCTGCTTTCATATGACGCTCGCCCATTTTCTCCAAGCAGTCCAGATGGCAGCAGTGGAGTTCAGAACAGTAATGATCACCTGACACTTCACCAGCAGCAGCTGGGAGATCGGCTGTACCCCAAAGTTCAAGCCCTACGACCATCCTTTGCTAGCAAAATAACAGGGATGTTGTTAGAGCTATCACCTGCTCAGCTCCTCATGCTGCTTGCCTCGGAGGATGCTTTGCGGCAAAAGGTTAGTTCCTTTCTGGTTTGAATTGAGATATAAGCATGTGAATATCCAAGATTTTCAAATTTTAATCAAACACATTTGTAAAGGCTTACTAAGACAACAATCAAAAAGCTCACTGCTAAGAATATTTTGTTTTATTAACCAGACAGACTTTATTTTCTTACATAAAACATTTATTTTATCATTTACTCTTCAAATATTTATTTGACAAAAAGTTTAAAAGTATGAAATTGTTTACTAATTCATGATTGTTTTTAATGAATTTTTAAATTCTATTATGGTTATATACTTTTATTTAACTTAAAATTACACTTAAGTATAAATCAAAACTAAATTTGCAAATTAATTTCTCTACAAAACTGTTTTGTAGATGTTTAAGAAAAATATTTGTGATATTAATTAGGTGCAAGAAGCTGTAGAACTTATCTTGAGCCATGGTCAGGAGCTTGCATCAGAAGCGCTCTTGGATCTTGATGTATTCAGTCTCTCAGAGAGGAGCAAGAAGGCCACGACTAACACCTCCCGTAACTCCGAGGCAGAGGATACAACAGAAGATGGAGAGGATAACTCACCTCTTTTCTACAGCCCTGGCAAGAGGGGATTCTATTCTCCGCGCCAAGGCAAGGCCAGCTTTGAGAGGATTAATGCTTTCCGCAATGTTGGAAGGTATGTTTTAGTTATCAAACACAATTATATTGTTTGTTTAGGTATATTAGGGATGGGATCCTCCATTGTGTGAAGAAGTAAAGGTGAAACTGTGCCTATGCTCTCCCACTCCTTCCTTCTTGTCGTGACGTCAACTTCGGCTGAAGAAGGAACAACTTGAGGGAAACAATTCAAATATACCACCTCTTTAGTGTGTTTAAATGTTTTAAAAATAAAAAATCATGCCAAGATTGGCAGCAATATTAAATATTTTAGTTTTTTGAAGGATGAACTTAATAAAAGAAAGTGGATAGTATCATGTAAGAGGAAGGAAAAATTTAAATTGAAAACTTGTAAGTAATTTTCTCTGATTATATATAAGTAATTTTTTCTGACTATATTAACAAATATAATATTGCTACTTTTGATGCTTTATAGATAAATTGTAGAAACATTCATCAAAATACCAATTTATAATTTGATAGTAATCATAAGCTGCACTACGGCTTCAAGACTATTGTAATCACTGTTAATCAAATAAAAATCATGTAGAAAATATTTTTTTTAATAAATATGTTTGTCTCCCTGTATTTTTACTCTTTTGAGCTTTATACATATTTAATTATGCAAATATGCTAGAGGTGAAGATGGTTGAATTTAAAGAAAGTATACGCATGTTTGCGTGGAGGGAGAGTGGAAAACCATTTAGGAAAGGGCCCCTCTCTCAGTTCTGGGATTCGACAACTGGAGCAGGTATACATAATAATTAATTTTGTTAGTACTTTTGCGTACGGTCCCACTATTCTATTAGCATTAACAGACCTGTATTTATAAACAAAAATAATTTTATAATAATAAAGGAAATTGATAAAACTAAAGAAAAACGAAAAATAAACTACTAAGAATAAATTTGTTGAAGAAAGCCCACCTAGGGAAAGAGGAAAGATGTGGTAAGAATCCAATGCACAAAGGTGACATCTTCTTCCTTTCTTCTGTCTTCTATATTAGAAATAGTCACACACACATTTTAAACACAAATATAATATTTCGGCATTGTTGCCTTTAAAGGAAGAAGATGTCACCTTTGTGCATTGGATTCTTCCCACATCTTTCCTCTTTCCCTAGGTGGGCTTTCTTCATCAAATTTATTCTTAGTAGTTTATTTTTCCTTTTTCTTTAGTTTTATCAATTTCCTTTATTATTATAAAATTATCTAGCCATTGGGCCACCTCATTTTTGAATTATTAAACAAAAATAATGTAAGCCTCATCTTTTTACCTGTTCAGGCAGTCCGCATATTTACTAATAAGGTAGCAACTTACGTGGAGGGAGGATGGAAAAACCATTTAGAAACATGCTTTTTTTGTTTTATAAAAGTGAACACAAAGATGGATTAAACTGCAAATTTATTATTAAAAGTTTATCAATACTATAGCTCATATTTTATTAATAGGAATTATCTCTACTTTGTCGTTTTAATTTGAGTATAATATTAATTTTTTATTGTTTTTCTGCCATTGTTTCAATTTGTCATTAGTTGTTAGTGTGGTTTTCCTTCATGCAATATTTCAACAATATTAAGTTATTGCTTTAGATCAGGGGTTCTAAATTGTTGGCCCACGAAATTTCTTGCGAAAGTAATATATTTTATTAAATTTGGTGTTTTTATTCGAGAAATGGAAAGTTTTGACTAGCTTGAGGATAAATACATGAAGGCTCCAAATCATTTCTTCCTTAGATATGCTGTATTATATTGATTTAGCAAAGAGTATATTTTTGTCGAAAAATTCATTTAGTATGCGATTAAACATGTTTAAATTATCACTTATTTCATTCACAATTAAATACCTTTTCTCATTTTTGCATAGATTGACAAAAATTAGCTGATATGTTCCAGTCCACCACTAGACTCGAGGATTCAACTGTGACCTTTTGGCATTTTTAATTTGGAAACCATTACTAGAGATGTCCCAAGTAATTTGATTGTTTAGTTTGACATGCTTAGGTGATCATGTGGACTTAGCCTAAGCATCAAGCTAATTTACTTTTGTTTGCTAGTGACAAGGAGTTCAGGATTAGATTCTTAGCTAAGTGTGATAAGGGTGGGTTTTCATAAAATGGTTTCCTCCTCCCTTCATATTTAAATGAGAGTAATGTCCTTGAAATCTTACATTTCTCATATGCATATTATTTTGTGTAAAAGAAGATTTCCACAAGTCTTTGCAGTGTCATATTTTACTATATTCTCCACAAAAACAGATAAATATAGATCCATTTGGAAGAAATTAGTCATTACTCATTATTAAAGTTCCCATAAATGAATTTTTACCCGATAAACAAGTATTCAATGTTTATTTCAGTTAAATGCTCATTATATATTCATTTTAAACAAAATCATTAAAGTGACTTGTAAAAAAATTGAAATTTAAACAAATCAATTTTCAGTAAATTTCTCTTATTTTAAGAGCTAGCGTTTGTATAAGAATCTTGAAGTACAACCATATTAAATATCAATTTCAAGTTTGAATAAAATTCATCAAATATTTTAGAATCAATACTTGGGACATAAATAATTGTAAACTCCACATTTTTTTTGGGTTTGGGACATATTAAATGCAAAATTTCAAGGTTGAAAATGTTCACGATTGCATAAATTTAAATTATATGAGAAAGGAAAAACAGTAATCTCTAATCTGATAAAAAAAAAAACACTCTAAAGCAATTTCATAAAAGAGGAGTGCATGACTCTTCAGTAAATTTATTTTAACAATATTTGTATTATTTAGTTACTATATCTATTTTCTACTCTCCTTACAATATGTTCATCTTTATTTTTTTTTTTTTTTCTGTGGTTTCGGTTTGTAAAGTAATGAATTTGACTGGGGGTATGCGAAGTTCACTTTTTAATTCAAAGTGAATTTGAACTGAATTTGAATTGGTGTTATTTATATATCTTTATGCCCTAAAATTATTGGAAAATGTTTTATTGCACAATTTTTTATAATATTTTGTTTTATTCTGATTACACAAGTTAACATCACAACTTACAATTAAATTCAGATATTTTCATATGCATAAAAAAATTTAGCAACTCAAAATGGCAATAATTTAACATAAATTGAGTATTTTAAATTTCACTTTATTTATGAAGCTTTGTAACTATTGTCAAAGCCAGATTTTTTTTAAGCAAAGTTTAAGGTGGTATATGTCTCGAAGCCAAGTTGAAGCTTCTCACAGCCCTAGATTCGATCCATCTCTAGTTTTTACTAATATCTTTTTCAGATTGTTGGGCTTGTGTTTGCTACAAAATGAGCTTTGTCCTATTTTCCTGAACCGTCATGTGATGAAGTACATTTTGGGACGCCCTATTCGATTTCATGACTTGGCATTTTTCGATCCAGTTATTTATGAAAGCCTACGTCAGCTGGTGGTTGATGCTGAAACTAAAGACAGTAACAGTCTTTTTTCTGCACTTGACCTAACATTCAGGTAAATGATTTGTATGCAAAATAATAACTATGTCGATCAGGGTAAGTCATCTAAAGGTAAGCAAGTTATATTGAGACCATAGACTAGAATTAATTTATTTTGTAAAGTTTTCATCCAACCTGAGATCTTAAAAACATTTGTCCAACCATCATGCTTTAAGCTTTGTAGCATGTTTAAAGAGGCAGGCTAAGGGAAAAAAAACTCATTAAAGAGGTATAATCTTTCCCTTGAGTCTTATTAACTTAGTACTGTGTATGTCCAAGAAGCCCTATTTAAAATAAAATAAATTTTCTACAATGTGTAGTGGTAACCTCAAAGTTTTATATTTAATCAACTATAACAGAATGTTGAAATTTTCTCTAGTATATATCACAAATTATTCAGTTGATGAACTTGGAATAGACATTTCATTATGTTTTGGATCACTGGATTTGAATTATAATTTTTTTATTACCATTATCTTTTTCACAACTAAAATCACTTTAACTTTACACTTCCATAATTACTTTCACACAAATAATTCACTATTTTGTCTCATTAAAAAACTTCACCTTTAGCGACACCAATACACACTATCTAGTTCAAACATCTAATGCCTAAGTATTGAAATCTTATTTATCTCACGGTAAAAAACTCATTCTAAGATGAGTATAAGATAACTAAACACACCCAGCATCTGATGTGTGCTGCCATATATACATGGCAAGTTCAACTATATTACTGGTTTAGCAAAATAACAACCATGTATCACACTTTTGTAGTTTTTGGGCACTATCACTTTTACGTGTGACACGTGAGGGCACAAGAGGGTTATATTCAATATATAAACTAATGTATCATTTGTTGGTAGCATTATATTAGTACTATCATGTTGTAAAATATGTTTGGCGTTTGCACAGTGTTGACCTTAGTGTTGAAGAAGGAGGTGGCTCGGTGGAGTTGTTGTCTGGAGGTAGAGACGTGGAGGTGACTGCACACAATGTGTATGACTATGTGCGCAAGTATGCAGAGTATCGCATGATTAAGGCTCAGGAAAAGGCACTAGAGGTAACATTTTCATCTACTTCTTTGTTATACTTTATTGGCCCGAATATAGTGCGGAGATTTTCTTCTAAAAATGTCCTTCATAAAACTGTAATTGTATTATATACACAGATTAACATTTTTTCACTGAAAAAAAAACTGTTGAGGTTCCTACAGAGGTCTATTTTGTAGTATACTCAAACTGTACTGACTTCCAGGCAGAAATCAGGGTGAGCGTGAGAACTATCAAGCTTGTGCACATCTAATAATAAACTTATGGTCAAAACGGAAGTTTTTACCTCATGGTATATTTGAGACCTTATATTTTACATGTAGATCTCCTTCAAAATATTAGTGTTGTATTATATGCGAGGCTATACTATATAGTGAGATTTGTTTTATAGCTTTAATACTGCTTGTTGATGGTCCAGAACTAAGTATAGTTATAGTATGAACTCAACAACCAGACCCCAGACAAATAATTTAACATTAATTTTCTATTTGTATTTTACTAAGAAAAAGGAATGAGTGTCTGATGGCTAGAACCCTGTAAAAATGGTTTTATTTTTGGTTAAATTTCATTTTTCGGTGCTATTTCGTGTTTATTCGTGTTTTAAGTATTGTTTACATATTGAGACAATGTATAGCAAATTAAAATTTATTATTGAAACCTTATATATTTGCTTTAAAATACTTTGTCAAGTTTGTCTGAATATTTCACAATTTTGTAGCCTAAGGTTAGCTTACACTACAACAAATTACTAATCAAATTACAGCAGGGTCAAAATTTATGCATAATTTCTTCTTAATTTCGTGTTTGTTTATTTGATTTTGTTTTAATTGTGTTATTTCATTCTATAGGAGGATTTTGTGTAACAAGACAATTTTGTTTTATTTCGCTTTTCAAAAACATTGTAAATCATAGCTAAAAACTATCAAAGATAAAGTACTTTATTCCATCTTTGTATTGGACTTTTCACTTTATCACTTCTCACCATTTTTACAGGGCTACTAGTGGCCTGTAAATGTATTGTAAAACAGTTTAGAAACACTCTACAATAATTTAAAGTAATTAATAATGAAGGAAGCCCACCTGAAAGAATAGTTAGACTAGACCTAGAGGAGTAAAATGCCTAGATAGAAAAAAATACTTCTCTCTTTTATTTCTTCTCCTAGACTATTGCACAATTACACTTCACACTTCTACATTATTAATAAATGTAAAAGGAACCATCCAACTCCTTTCTATTATTATAGGTACGGTATTAACTTTTTTTTTTTTAATTAAAACCTGTATTTTGCGCAGTCATTGCGGACTGGCGTGTTTGACGTGCTACCACCAGGAGCTCTGGATGGTCTCACGGCAGAGGATCTGCGCTTGCTGCTAAATGGTGTCGGTGATATTAATGTCGCAGTACTCATTTCCTACACAAGCTTTAATGATGAATCTGGCGAGACGAGTGAACGCCTCCTCAAGTTCAAGCGTTGGCTTTGGTCCATCGTTGAGAAGATGACTCATGTCGAGAGACAAGACTTGGTATGTAGAACCTCACCTACTTTATTGTAACTAGCCCTTGTAAATAGGTGAAATATGTCTTGGCAATATTTCCATTCCTGGAAAACATCTGCATTTTTAAAGGTTTTGAAAGTTTAATAAAATTGGAAATCATGGAATTTATTTTTAGCTATTTGGCATAGTTTGTTACCTTCAAGACTGGAGTCGCAGTGATAATAAAATGAACTAGTGCCTAATGGCTTGGAAATATATAATAAGACAGTGTAGACACTGAATTATAATGTAAAATAAGTGATAGTGAAGGAAGCCAAACTGAGATAATACTTTGGTTAGGACTGGAGCAGTAAAATGCTCCAATACATATGATTTCATGGGAAGCTTCTTGGACATTGTGAATTAATATTTAATCTTGTTCGGGTGTACTGAAGGTAGTTTCTCCAAAATGGTTTTCCTCTGTCCCCCTCCCCTTTAGGCAAATACGAGTACACTTAAATATAACCTACCTAATCCCTAAAACCATGTGCATAATTAGTGCATAAATTGGTTTCGACTCCCACAGCCCTGGCTAACTTGGGGGAGGAATGTCTTAGGAAAAAATTGTGGAAATGATGAATTTATGACTAGCTAACATCAATAAAAGTTGACAATATTTAGCTTCCAAGTGTTGATATTATCATATATCAAAAGTTAGACCTGCAGAACATCATAGCCCTCTTCTCAAGTCCACCTTTTCTCTTCAAAGCGAACCTGATCCTAATATATTATGAAATAGTCTTGAAGCTGAATCAATAAGAGACTATGATGGTAAATAAAGTGATTAGATTTTATCAAATAATAAGTTCCATTAGCTTAAAATGGTAAATAAATAAACTTTTTTTTTTTTCTTTTTTTTTTTTGTGGGCTCAGGATTTATATTCTGACTGAGGGTTCTGGGAATTTCTACAGTAGAAATAGTACTATGGGCGCTTTCTGGGACATATCTTGTTTTATTTTGGCTGAAAGAAAAAATTCATTAAATGTCATATAGTTGAATAAACATTTGATAAATAGTATCAAGAGAGTTAATGGTTCTGGCACTTACCTAGGAACTCCAGAACAAATGGGTTGGGGGAGGGGGGGCTTGGACTATCAAGGCCATAGCCAGCCAATAATTTCAGAGGGGGTTTGGTGGCCGAATGCCCCAATTGCCGGAGGCTAGAAAAAATTCTAAATGATAAACAGTTATAGAAGTTATCTGAAGGGTTTTTATGACAACATAACACCATAAATGCCTAAGGCTAGAAAACATACTAAAAATTAAACACCTCTAGAAGCTCTCTGAAGTGAAGTAACACAGCCTTCTAATTTGTACTTGTGCCTTTATTTTGTTTATTAAATTTTTATAATCTGCAAACGAGAGAGGTTAACTATACTCTATTTCTCTTACGTTGAGAAGAACACACTGAGACAATCTTTAAGCTTTAAGGGTGTGCAGCCTTATGTTACTGGATAAGAAGTGTCACTAGTGTGTGCATGGGTGTTATTTTACTTTAATAACTTCAATAAAATATGGCACAAATTAGCAACACTGAATGGTCGAATTTGGCAGAATTTATATGGCATTCTCTCTCCTCTTATTAATTTTAAATTAAGAATGAGTACAAGGTTAATTCTCATGTAGGTCCTAATATAGTTGCCTCATATATAAAAATAATACTGATTTGTTTTACTTTCTATTCAAAAGTGTTTTAGAACATTAAAATATGTTTACATTGTCCATTTACATTATCTATACATACAAGATTGCTAACAAACTATTTCAAAACTCTAAAAAGGTTTGTGGATTACATAATATTACCATTTCCCAATCTCTTTATTTTGATTAAAATTCAATGAGTGTTCAAGTAACTCTGGATTAATTAAAAATGTGATAACAAGAAATCTTGCGCACCACTGATAATTGGCTTATAACCCCAACGGTGGAAATGAGTATAGATTTTTCTTCAAATATACAGCTATGTAAAAATGTCTTCCTCTCAAGTGTTTTAACACCCGCCTCCCATTTTTGTCTCACGGTATTATGGTCAGTCTATTCAATTACTTCAGATGTTTGTATATGAATGCTAATTTCTTAATGTACATAATACCTTGGAAAGAAAATAATTTGAACATAAAATTAGTGTTTTAGCCTTGTGTTTTTAATAGCAAAGCTTTATAATTGTTGAAGCCTGTTTGTTATTTGAGCCAAGTTGAATCTTCATCTATTTAATAGGTAACTTTATATACTGTTAGAAAAGGTTATTTAAGGAATCCTCCTTATGCTATTATCTGCATTTGGTTCAATGAGTTGGCCACTCTACATTTGACATCAATGTTGTTGTATCTTGTTGTTACAGGTATACTTTTGGACAGGGTCCCCAGCTTTGCCGGCCAGCGAGGACGGCTTCCAACCCATGCCAAGCGTTACAATCCGCCCTGCAGATGACGCTCATCTTCCCACAGCTAACACTTGCATCTCAAGACTCTACATCCCTCTCTACAGCAGCCGAGCAGTTCTTAGACACAAACTGTTGCTCGCCATCAAAACCAAAAATTTTGGCTTCGTGTGAACTTGTGCTATCCTGTTGTTTATGCATAAAGACTTCAAATTAAATTATTGGAATAGTTATTGTTTGTGAATCGTTTCTGTTCTCTGGTTGTTTATTTTTTTGGGTACAATTTAATGAAACTGAATAAAAGTGTGACATAAAATACGCTAATCGACAATTTTAAAATGTGTAAAAAAAAAGTAATTTCACAAGTTTATTGGGGCGCACAAAACAGATGGTGTTTCGGTCGATTTGGGGTATTCGTTTTCTGCGCCCATCGTGTTTTGGACGTAAAAAGAGTCATTTATGAGTATCAGTACTGTGAAAATGTACATTGGTATAATTAATTATTAAGCATAACAATATTGTATATGTGAAATACGAGCAGCCTTTCATTTACATCATTGTGGTACTACTTTTGCACTATGTTTATGTAATATTCAAGAACTTGTGTTGAGAAATGTCAGATGTGACATTCTCTGGCAGTGCTAAGTTTAGGAAAACAATCTTGTCAGACTAGGTGTATATATACGTAGCATTCAAGTTAAACACATGTTGGGCGAAAAATTCATAAAATAATTGTTTTGTTGGGATTTCACGCAATTAGGAAATTTCACCTTTTTTTCTCCCTCTTTTCCTTTTTTGTTTCACATGTAATTTATGTAACATGCTCATATTAACAAAGTATTATAAATAAAGATTTCTCAGAAAGTTTGAGATCTTATATCAGGTAATGCCATATCTTTGTGAAATAAAATCTGTTCTCCAAAACTGAAATTTGAAAAAATATAACATGTTTTGAGGATTATGATTACTTACTTTTGGTTTAATACTCTATAATATCATTAGAGCGTTAAGTAGACCTCTTAAACCTATAAAAACTATTAAATAATCAACAAGAGGTGTGCTGATGGATCAAGGTCGGACAACAGGGTTGTCCAAATAATTTACTAATAACGGGGGAATCATGGGGAAAATCAGGAATTATTGTTTTGAGCATTGAATCTTTCCTGAAATAATTTGTTTTAAAATAGAATATACCCATTTACTGTAGAGAGTTTTTTTAAGGCACCACTCTCTACTAGCTGTATTATTTGTCATGTAAAACGCTCCCCAGATATACATTTTAAACAAACTCGTTAAAGCTATTATCAAAATAATTTTAATTTTCAAAAATTACTGATGTGTGATATTTGAAAGTTGAATTAGTTTAACACTGTATAAACATTCTGTTCTCATGGTGGATGATTTTAAATACATCACACAATTCATCAAATTATAGTAGACCTTATTACCTTCAGTAACTCAAAAGTTATCTGGTGTTCCAAACCTATTACTGTCAGATTTGATTATTTGTCTTGTAATCCATTTACAATTATAATATATATTTTTTTATCATCAACTACTATTTCCAGTCTGTGGCCAGGTTAGTTAAGTAAAATGCCTCTATCCTTCCTTTAAATGCTTCCATTCTTCTCCTATCACTTGCACACTTTTTGTTATCTATTTTTCTCATCTCTTTCTTGGCCTCCCTTGTGATCTTTTTTCTTCCTTTACCATCTCATGTACTCCCTATCCCAGATAACTTCATTCCCATGGCCTCCACTTTCCAAGTTGCTCTTAATTCACTGTCCATATTTCTGCTGCATATGCGACAACGCATATAAAGTACACCCTGTACAACACTTATTTACAGTTTTAGGGTATTTCCCTTCTCTATATGAGATCTCTTTTAACACCTATAAAACAACTCTACTGTTTCTCTGCTGTCCTTTTTTCATTAGATCCTTTTTGTTTCCACCCTTTGCCTCAATTACGCCTACAAAATATTGTACGTTCATTACTTTTCTTAGCTCTTCTCCATCCAACTTTAGAGCTTTACTAGGCCTTATCCTCTTCCTTGTCACTAACATCACTTCACACTTTGCCATGCATAATTTCATTTCACTCACTTTCACTTTCTCATTACATTCTTGTATTTGTTCCTGTACTTCTCCCTACTCTCCCATACCATCAAGTCATCAGCAAACATCATGGCTTTCATTCTTTTCTCCCCGAGTTTTCCTGCCACTTTGTTCATGACCATTATAAATAGTGGTGGTGAGAGGGCACTTGACTGCTTCAATCCTTTTTTTTTTAACCACTCTGCCCTCCCACTTACCATCTTATACTCATACATACTCTTTACTCTCATTACAACTCCTCTTTCCGAACTTTCTTTCTATCCACGCTATCATTATATATTCTCCACATCCATAAATAACATTACTAAATCTTTCCCAGATTCATACCTTCTTTCCATCAGCTGTTGTATGGCAAAGATCAAGTCTAATCTAAACCACTGTTTCCTAAATCCATGATGTTTCTCTCTTTACCTTCCTTTCCTTTATTTCCTATGCTTTTTTTTTTCCAATATATCATATTTCTGTATATTGGCAAATCAGCATTATCCTCCTATAATTTGTACAGCTCTTTCTATCTCCTTTCTTGAAGATAGGTATGATAACTGTCTTTCTCCAGTCTTCCAGTACATTTTTCATACACCCTGTGTAACCAATATATACCTACTTTACATGCAGCTGTAGCTCTTATGATTCTCACAGTCATTTTGTCCACACCCAGTTCTTACAACCATAAGGTTTACCTGAGGACCTAAAAGTGGCAGCTTCTATACTGAAGTGTAGGCCACGACAAGCTTAGACAGCCGTGGCCAAAATAAACCCAGATATTCGAGAAAATATCAATTATAAGATGGCGAACTTTAATTTCACTTCTGAGCTGCATGGTTTCTTTAAAATTTGTTATATCTTGGTTAAATGCCGACATATATGTTCTGAAAGTGGACTATGTTTTAAATGTGCATCACAAAATATGTATGTACACTGATTGTTGATATTATACTTATGACATACGCATGAGAATTGCGTACAAAGTATTATATAATTATTATGCAGGACAGATATTGGAACAAAGTACAACCAGAGAGAGACCAATGGGCTCAGATTCTATCAAGACAACAGTGTGAGACGTCAGGCGATACTAAAAAACTGCTTCTGCTTCTTGATTGATGAGAACATCATAAATACCAGTTGAAATTATGTTTTAGGGGGTCGGTCACTGAAGAGGTAAGACCTATTTGAGACACTAATAAATTCTTTATTAGTTAATAAGTGGTTTTAAAATATGGTTTATGCCAAAAGGAAGGTTAAAAGTATGCTTCAAAGAAGTCAAAAAATTAGTATTTAGGTTTCTTACATTATTTTTTTTAAACTGGGAAATTTACTAGCCAACCATTTTTCTAAGATCCAAGTAAATAATAAATATAGATAAAACTTCATTTCAAACAAATTCATTTTTAACAGGGTGATAAAGATCCTAACACACACTGTCAATGGTTTAGTTTAGAACAAATAGTTTGTTGATAGCCAAACAAGTAACCCAAGTTATTTGTGTGCTTAGTAAGCGGGGAAGGTTTTAAGAAGGCATGTCCAACTCCTTGGATCACTTGTGGCCCCTGAGATTTTTCTTTGTGGCATTCCATATCAAATTGCTTAATAAACCAATTGGTCTTATGTTTTATTATTTATGAGGGTATTAGATCCTGTAAATTTCATTTTTGGCCCCCTGGCAGGGCAATTTCTCAAACACGCAGCCCCTGTTGGATATGCTTTGTCTTTGAAATCTAGGGCAGCAACACAAAGTTCAACCTCAGAACAAGTATCTTTTGAAAATTGTAGAAAGGGGGAGAACCTATAAATTATTTTACATTCAGCATAGGAAAAAAAACATGGTCTTGAAAACATCTATAAATTCCTTTGATCTCTTTACCACAGTTGTATGGAATTTAAAATGGCTTTATGAAAGTTGGAGTTAACTGTTCAAAAACAAGTAAACCAAAATGTTTCATTTATCAAAACTGTATAAAGAGTGTTTAGGTTATCAAATTGAGGGTGTAATGATACTGTTTTAGGAGCCCCTCATTTATTTGAAAAGTCATGGGTGAAATATCTTTCTCTTTAAAGAACTGTGTGTAAATTTTCCTTTTAATACTTAATCCATGGATGACCAGGCTAATATGAACAATTTTAATTTCTGTACAAACTTCTAAATTCAAGCTATATCTTCATTATTAATACCACTTTCATTAATTATTATTTATTTGCTGAGTTTCAAGCTCATAAGGCATTTTCAGAAGTAAATTCAAATATATTACGTTTTAAACCTTTGTTTAAAAACTTCTTCCATTCTATATAGAACTGGTGATGAGTTGGCCACCTTTTACCCAACAGGAAGCTAGACTTCACAACATCAGACTGCCAAGAACTCTCCTATTGGTTGGTATTAACACTAAAGACAAGGGGTAGGTCATATATAATGGGCTGGAGTAGCTTCTGCATTGACAGTCTGTCTCTGGACGTTGTGCAAGCTAACACTACATAGCCGACGGCAAGTCTGGTTGACTATCTCGGGAGTAGGTGCGAACACTTAAAGAGAGGTGAGCAGGACGGGTGAACATGAAGTTTCGCTCTTTGTAGAATATCCCGAGGATAGTGATATTTCTTTCTCGGTGGCGGGGAAGTTGTGTGTTATCGGACTCTGTCCCAGTTAGCTACCTATCGGTTTAAGTCCTCACCACCCACGAATTTGGGCCTCGTTGGTGAGACTCGGATGTACCCTTTTCTGAGCAAGACGTCTTAACAGTAGCAAAGTTGGGTTGGGATGGCAGCGCACCTCGGTTGGGGGTGGGGGAGGGGTTTGACTCTTGTCCTGGATAAATCTGGGCGCGGGCGGATTGTAGGCACGGCCTGGGATACTTTAATCACCGGTCCAGCTCTGGTGTTCTGAGGTGATGCTGAGGAGCGTCCCGTGTGTGCATAGACTCTGATGTGCCTGTTTCCAGAGCATCACGCATACGGTTAGCGCGAACTTGAGCTGGGGACTTTCACCGAAGTTGGCTCTGTGTGCCGAGTCCCAGTAAGGGGTGACGAGCAGGGCATTACAAGGCTCATTGACCCATATACTTACTTTGACGGGGTTGGATGCAGTCAAGTCACACACAATCAACACTCACACACGCACGCACTGCCTTTAGCCCCACTTAATGCACGAGATTGAGCACCACTAGGATCGGCTCGGGTACTGTTGGTATTGAGTCACAGTGTCGGCCCTAAAAGGGGCCGTTTCTTGGCGATGTTACAGGTAACATACGTTCCTTTGGTTCGTTTAAACATATACAGCACATAAGTTCTTTTTCTATCCAGACGACAACTGTCCCTTAGATCTGATTAGATCCCTGATATTTCCCGTAAAATCCCACGCTACTGGGGATATGCGTAAAAACATATATTTGGTAACGGAGCATGCATCCTGCACGATACTATCGCAGGGTTTTTTTACCCTCACTTCTGTCGAGGGTTTTTTTTCCTGCTCTTCCACTCAGTGGGGTGGTCCTGGTGGCATTTCCTTTTGTCTTCCAGGCCTGTCATACCCTACTCTAATAGAGTAGTACTTTAATTTTTTCATTTCTTACTTTCATGCATTTTAAAGTGCATAGGCCTTGACCTGACGTACACGCAGTACCCCACCTTAGTTTAACTTAGTTGCACATGTGGAGAGAGTAGTAGTAGTAGAGTCGGTTCTCACACACGACAAAGCGAGATACGGGGGCCTTCCTTCATCTTTTTTTTTCTGCGTAACTCGAACGCGTACTCTGGTTCTGGCTCTCCGCGTCAGTTGGTTAAACGAGTGAGAATTATGTCACTTTAATGTTGAATCTAAAATATTAAAAGTGTGATTAATTAAATAAATCCTATATAATCATTGAAATTTACTAATTTCAACCATTATAAAAGAAATTAACGAATAAGTAAATCCTACAGTGGGCTAGGTATATCATCGGATCATCACATAGCCGTGTGATAGCAAGTGCGCACTAGGACAACTGGTATCTCAACCTTGAAGCATATGAACGTAAAAACTGTATCGACATAAGATACCCAGGATATTGTCAAGATCATTAAATGTATGCTTTCAATCATATACCCAAGTCCTTGAATAAATTGTTTTCAATTTATTTTAGTCACAATGAGATGGAGAAGTTAGTATTACTCCATCTACTCTGTAAATTCTAACGCGGACGGGAATACTCAATGGAACCATCCCATATCTACGTCATAATGGAACCATGCCAAGTAAGCTTGCTACCTTCATGAAGAGTAAAGTCATATAATGATAAAGCATACAATGGAACAGTCCCACATTCCAGCATTTGATATTTTCTATACAAATGAATTTCTGTAAGAAGTTGATCGGTCAAGAATCCTACTGCTTTGGATGATTAAATCTTACTACCGACCAGTATTTTGTTTCTTGGTTCTGGCCGGACTAAACATTGATTCTTTGAAGCTTCTTCTTATATTTTCGGCTATGTCTAAATGCTCAATGCTTTCCAACTTCTGGTTTCAATTTTGATTCTCCGTGGTTTATTTTTTGAAGACTCTTTTCTTTTTGAATTCTCAATGTTAATCTCCATGCCATATATTCTCCTTTGTCTCAACCAGTTGAGCCATCATATCCTACAATTCTTCATTTTTGGCCAGCCATGTTAGATCGTCCGCGTCTTTTATTATGTTGATGAGAGATTACGCGCTCTCCTATCCTGAAATTGCCACGTTTCTCCAGGGCTTCCCTAACCAGTCATTACCTATACAAGATGAACAGACTGGGTGACAAACAGCATACCTGCCTCACTCCTCTTTTTTTCTATGCGCTGTTTGCCACTCTATCAATCAACCTCATCTTCACTCGATGTCCCAGGTACAGGTTTGCGATCAGCCCTTTGTCCCTCCGGTAGATGCCGATCTTCTTGAGTATTTCCATTAGTTTCTTCCTCTTCGCTCTATTAAACGTGTTTTGTCAGACAATGAAACCAATTAAACTTCTTCCAGGATTTCCAGCATTCTTTCTGAAATTATTCTCAGTATCTCTATGGCATTTCTGGTTCCCTTTCTGAATCCAAATCGGTCTTCTTCCAGCATGCTTTCTATTTTATGTTCCAGTCGCCTGTTGAGTATTCTTACCACGATCTTCCTCACATCACATGAGAAATAAGGCGAATTTCCTGTGGCTACTGTATTTCTTGGCTTGTATCTTTTTCTTAATGTCCACAATGGTTACGTCTAGAAAATCCTTGGGCCATTCTCCTGTTTCGTAGATCTTATGGATAAGTTTTGAAAGTGCCATTAATCCGTTGATCTCCAGTTTCTTAGGCAGGTCAGCTGGTATGTCGTCATCTCCAGCAGCTCTCCCTCTTCGCGTGTTCTTTATGGCTCTCTTCACTTCACTCTTTAAAATGTTGGGTCCTTTTTCGACTTCTGCGTCAATTTCCAGGTTCCCTGGTCGAATTTAGGATAGGTACTTGTACAATTTTTCTATATGCCTTTCCCAAATCCTACGAATTTCTTTATTATCCATCACCATCTGAACTTTGGGGTATTTTAACCCTATTGCTCACACACCTCCATTCTTATTCCCTTCCAGTTCCTTTGCTTTTTGGTACATGAAGCCATACCTTCCTTTTCCTTGCAATTCGATAATATCATCGCATGTCTATTCTGTGACGTATTTCCTCATTTTGTATATTTCTCTCCTTAACTCGTTGCTTGGCCTCATATTATTTTTGTTGATGTTTTTATCATTTTCTGAAGTATTTCTGTTGCCACCCGGGGCTTTCAGACAGCCCTCCTCTTCACTTTTCCAACATTTTAATTCAACACTTTCAACAAAATATTTTTAATACTTATTCTCTTCCCTTTCGCACATTTACTCTCTTCTGTCACCTCACTTCACTTTTTTTCTATTGAATTTATCACAATGTCATTATCGCTTCAAGTTCCACCAAGGTTTTATTTTACTCGTCTTCTTGATCTTCTTTAGTCTTTTTTCAATGTAGGCCTACCTATGCCATCAGCAGGTTGTGTGTGGTCTGAATCAATGTAGGCTCCTGGCAATTTCTTCACATATCTCACTCCATTCCTGAACCGTTGTCTGACAAGGATGTAGTCTATTGGTACCTGCTAATATCTCCTGGGATCTTCCAGGTGTACAGTTTTGTCTTCCGTTTCTTGAATCAGGGGTTTGTCACTACCGGGTAGTATATAAGGGCCCATATATTGATCAAACTGTTCCAATCGATATATTTACTGTATTGTATTTTTACTTTTAAATTATTATATGTCGTTGATATTTTAAATAAGAAATATAATGTAACATAGGTGGCACATAGCATTAAAAATAATTGGTAATATAATGCATAGTTTAATTATAGAAACTCACCATCATCAGGAGAAGTTTGAAGCTTCCTGTATAGTAGGCCTACAATTTTTATCAGGATGAAAATGATCTGTAGTTACTTATGAAGGTACACTGCTTTTAACATTTAATAATATAATCTATTATAGAAAGATTTTGGTAGGAAGACTCTTCTAGAAAATACAAATATATTTTATTGCAGTCATTATTGATAACATGTTACTATATTGTTAGCGTTATTTTATAGGTATTAATAACAGGTGGCCTATATATCAGAAGTGACTTCAGCCGATCACATGACTTGACATGTAAAGTAGATCTAGTAAATTTTTAAGGTGTTAAAATATTACCCTTTTAAGCTACGCATAGTAAAGCTACGCTAGGTAAGCTTGCTATTTTTCAGGGTATAAAAAGGTTATTTAATTACATTACAGTAATACTCTAATGCTGGCGTGGTATGTAACCTATTATCACAACAACCGAATAATATTCAAATGTTTGTTTTGACTTAGATAACCGCTGGCTTAGCATGTATGAAGTAACATACTCTGGAGGTTACAGTAGAGTGCTGACAAATCATAACAATGTATAAACAAGCAAGGCCGAAAAGGGGCCATATCGTGGTATAAAAGACCTTGACTTTTTGGCAATGGGGTGTCACAATTCCATCTATTTCTCGACTTTGTCCGACGCTGTACGACATCTTCAGATCATCAATAGTATTGGCATTTGGAATACATCATTGGAGCCCATAGTCCCAGGATCGAGTTTGGTAGAAGACCGCATAATAACAATCAACTTGGATGGTCCAAGTATTCACAAGTAAAGCCATTTCTTCCACGATCACGCGTGTCCATTCTCTTACTATTTATCTTACGATCAACATTACATCTTTGAATCACCTTTTAGTATCTACTACTAAACTAAAATTCACAAACCTACATATTATTTCGGGCCCACATAGCTGCCTTGCCTGAAACTTTACCCCTCCCTCAAGCTATCCTGACAAATCGAGCCCACGGAGGGCAGGGTTGCAACATGATAAATTATACACTATGAACTTTAGTTTGCTTTCTTATTATTAACACTTTCTTAGGACTACATTCTAAGACTTAAATATAGAGTAGCACAGGCAACTTAGCATAGGATTAGTACTAAAAAGTAGTTTTGACTCGCTTGAGATTCCAACAGCAATGCTATCATAACTGGTTAATCGACAAGCATTGTGCCTTAGTTGTAACGTGGCATGAATCTTGTTATGAAGTAAAATATATTTCAAAGAATTATAACTAATATCGACTGATACAATCTTAATAAATATGAAATTTAGTAGACCCTAAACACACTTGAAAATATTAATAACCATAGCTTATTTATAGATATCAAGTCTCGTCACAGCTCTAGTCTTTGAAATAAAAATATACACATTTTACTACATTTCTCATAGCCTATTTTATACACACACAGGTAGCATATTATAAACTCAAAACTTAAGTATAAGTTAATTTAAAGCACCTATATTAGTAAAATGTCTGCCCTCACCATAAAACAATCTTTAAATAGTTGCTATAGATTTCATTATGGTAATTGGTTACATCCTATAATGTTTGGAGCTCCCATCTCCTAAGGACTAGTGTATATTTGTGAGTGGGCCTCTTCGTGCATCAAGATGTTCTTTGTACAATTACTCTACACAAAATTTTAACTATTTAGTTGAAAATCCACTCACTTCAGCGCTTAATTTCGTGTTCTATCACATTTATTGGAAAATGCCTCTTAATCTATGATCCACGACACACTGTTTTGAACAGATGTATTTTAATTATAACCTATTCTCTTCAAATGTTTAAAAAGAAGTCAAAGATTATCTTTTTGAAATGCGTATACCTACAAAATATTTAAAACAAGGACTTTGCACTGCATTCATTCTCTTTGTTGGTATGTTTATTTAAAACTCAATAATTATTGAGCTACCTATTTATTTTAATAGTGCAAATCATATAGAATATTATGTTGCAATCATTTTACAAATTAATATAGATGTTGCCAGTATAGATATTAAATCATTGCACGATTAATAGTTTTGGTTTTTCATTTCTTAAATATATCCTACATATTTAAACGTTACTACCTCCATCTAAACTAATTAATTAATTTAGCACCGCGTATTACTATACCATTCGGGTTATATGCTTAAGTACTAATTACGCTAATGGGTTAGGAATTGGGAAGGTTGAATTTAGAGGAAGGGAACCCTCATTTGCGTGGAGGGAGAGTGGAAACCATTTAGGAACCCCCAGTTCACCCGACCGAGATTTGAACCTTTATCTCCCCGTCCTCAGCTTTCTAGCTCAACAAGAAACTAGCGAAATAAAATTTATGAGGCCCTCCATTCAAAATTAGGAGCTTATAAAGAAATAAATACAGCTACATTTTTTTAATCATATTATCAAGGGAAAACACATGCTATTAATAATACTTGAACTAATATTTGTATTTATATATTTATATATTTATATTAAAACAGGGCATGTTTTAATTTGGAAATCCTTATTCACTTTCGCCACAGCCAATATTTGATGACAAGCATAATTTCCAAAGTTGTTGATCTAGGTAGAATCACTTCACTCTTAAGAAACATCAAATGTCTGAATAATCTTGGGCCTACAAATTTTTCATCAACATTTTACATTAAAATGTGGGCCCCTACAGTATCTTTGTCAAAGCGAGGACCCTAAAGTTTATTCATGTGTACATCCATTGGTAGCTGTATCACAAGAATTATACAAATGAAAAAAATGCCATACTTTTAGTCAAAAAGTAAAAACATGTTTTGTATTTCACATAATTTTTATTTTTTTATACCATAGTATAAAAGGCAAGTTTCAAATTCGAAAGCTTACCAGTGGTTATTATAATAAACATTACATAATGTGAACGTGGTCTTACAGCGAGATATAAAACAACTTTGAGCTTAAAACCACATACCATCATAATTTATCACGTCATCTAACATATTGATTACCAAATTATTTTAACCTAATCTGAGGCACCTTTGGTGTGTAATACTAAATAATAGCCCATGTTTAAGAGCCAGCCCTTTTTCCCCACTGGCCTTTGACATATTTTAAAATGTACGTTATCACTAATTATAATATTATTTTAATTATTAAAATAAATTACTTATTTTTTATTTAGCACCGCGTCTTATTACCCATTTGGGCTATACGCTGAAGTACCAATTACGCTAATGGGCTAGGAATTGGGAAGGTTGAATATAGGGGAAGTGAACCTGCATATGTGTGGAGGGAGAGTGGTAAACCATTTAGGAAAAACCACCCCAAGTTCACCTGTCTATCTCAACACGAATGTGTTAGCTAACTATGCCACCGAGGTGGGTCGAATAATTAATTAATCTTAATTATATCCACGAATCACTATTTTATTAAATTGCATATTTGTAATATAATGTACAGACTTTTCTTACTAAACTATGTGTATCATAACTAAACCATTAACAATTTATTGTGGGTTAACTTTGTAAACTTAGGAGAAATTAAAATTAAATTGAAACATCCTCTTAGCTCCCACGTTGAGAAACCTTGTTGAAAAGTGAGCTAAAAATATAACAAACAATAATTGTGGGTAAACACTCTGATAGAGCAGTGTTAACATTCATAGTAGGCTGGACTGCCGACGACAAGAAGACCAGAGTTCAAATCTAACTCATTTGTAGCCTACTGAGGGTTGTTTTTCCTAAATGGTTTTCCACTCTCCCTTCACACATTAGTGTAACTAGTATATATGTGTAGGGCCTATAATTCAAACAGGTAGTAAGACGCGACGCAAAAAAAACAACTCAAACCAGATTGAAAATCACAACATTTAATTATGTTTTTGTTTCAAACCAAAAATAGAATAATCAAGTAGGTTACTGTAGGCCTACTTATAATTTTAATATTGCGATTTCTTTATTTCAGTTTTACTTATAATTGTCTACAAAAAGGGTAGTTCACTGAACATCTTAATTTTAAACCAAAAAAGCAAAACAGAAAAACATATTGAAACCCATTATGAACCGGCAACTCACCACAGTTTAGAGATGACGAAAAACCGTGTCCCTGTTTTTGAGGGTCATCTTAATATCAAGGCGATTCATGAAGCACAAAATCAAATTAGAGAGTTGGAGAAGAAAATTAAAGAACTAGAAGCAAGAATACCCCAGAGGTTTCCTGATGTTAAATTCCTAAACTACAGGAGTAAAAAGCGTATACTCGTAAGTTAA
This sequence comes from Timema monikensis, assembly GCA_902151445.1. Taxonomy (NCBI): domain Eukaryota; kingdom Metazoa; phylum Arthropoda; class Insecta; order Phasmatodea; family Timematidae; genus Timema; species Timema monikensis. Next base: position 795,947 of record CABFVZ010000055.1, read on the forward strand.
TTTGCCCTATTTTAACGATTTTGATATTAAATATAGTTTTAAAACAATATTATGTTATTGTGATTACTCAAATGTTCAAATCCATGGACAGGATTAAATTTCAGTGGAGAGGAGTACAACCCCCAACCTCTGGAGGTGTGGAAAATTAAGACATATCGAATGCCTCTGTGAACCATTTTTAATTTTTTTCACTGTATGTTAACTAAGAGTAGGTGTTTTTATAATATAGATGATTGATGTTGAAGTGAGGGGCGGTGAGCGGGGGGTAGGAGACCAAGAGGAACAAGGTACAGGTGGCAGAAGGGAGTGTGGAGGGGAGAGGAGAATACTCGGTCATTATGGAGAAGGAGAGGTGGTGGTCAGAGAGGATATATTGGAGAGACTTATGTTTCAAAAAGACCCGGCCAATGGTTGTAATCTGTTGATGATGATTATAAGCTTTTAATGACTATTCTTGGCTTGTATAGTTGATAATCATTATAAAAAATCATTCAAAGGTGCTTAATCAATTCTTTAGTGTTTTATTTGTGAATAAAAGCTTAATTTATATGTATTAAACTATTTCAAAATTAGAGGTTTTTTTAAATGTATGTTTATAAAAAGATAACAGGTGGCGCTGGCTTTGTTGGCTCCCACCTGGTGGATCAACTCATGATTGCCGGACACGAGGTGATAGTGGCTGATAATTTTTTTACTGGCCGTAAACGTAATGTGGAGCACTGGATTGGTCATGAGAATTTTGAGTTGATTCATCATGATATCGTGAACCCTCTGTTTATCGAGGTGGATGAAATATATCACCTTGCCAGTCCTGCGAGTCCACCACATTACATGTACAACCCTGTCAAGACCATCAAAACAAATACTGTCGGCACGATCAACATGTTGGGTAGGCCTATGTTTATTTAATTTACCTAATAATTCATCCTTAAGAATTAACTACTGTATAATTGGATTTTTTATAACTTATTGAAAGAACAACATACATACATAATCATTCTGTATCCAACCCATCCTGACTAACTTTCTCCACACTTCCCTATCCTTGCATACCTACTTACTGCCTTTGCTTCAACAACAATCATACACTGAATCATACTTGCTCTTTTATTCTTAAAACTCTTAATGTTTCTCTTTTTCACACCTTCGTCTACCACATTTAGCCACATCTCACGTGACCTACCCTTTCCTTTTGATCCACATACCATACCTTGCTTCATCACTCGATCCACACTCATCCTCTCAACATTCCCATTTCAACTTAAGATGCTTGAAAGAACAAAATATAATTATAAAACTATAATGTTCTTGTTTTGCTTATTTTGTAAACACATGCCCATGAACACAACCAAACATGATTTGTATGATGTCATCAATTGCCCTTGTTTTGGCTAGCTCACCATCTTAATTTATGAAGAGAAAGCAGCCTTTTAGGTCTCATTTGTAAAGTATCTTTAAGTGAACTACATACGTCTCTTCCACAAAAGAAAAACATAATTAAAAACAAATAGGTTTGTTGTGAAAATTTTGACAGCCAAATGTGACAGCAGCTCAAATATGGTTTTGCAGATCATATGGTTTGGCGAATAGATACATGAAAACAGATCTGGTAACTTTTACTGGCTGTCAGTTACAACCACTCCTACTGTAGTTTAAACTTTATGCTAGAAATTGCAGGTGGAAATAACCGATTTCTCTTAACTGTCTCTAATGAACGTCAGTTAAAACACTTAAACAAAGTGGTGAAATACTCTTTAAATTGAAAAATGACACCTGGACACAGGAATAAACCCGGGACCTTTGGTTTGGTACACCAATCCTCTAACTACTGATCTATCTAAGAGCCATCTCATACCCAGGGTCATTTTTCACTCATATTTTAAGGCAGAGTCTGTGATGTACGTGCAGAAATTGTCATATATATGTGATCAATTAAGATAAGGCAGCCATCTTTGACTTGAAAGGGCTTTATGTTGTTAGTAAAAAGTGTAACCACATTTGCCTGGAGGGATAATGGAAAACAGTTTAGGAAAAAAAAACCTAGGTACACCCAAACGAGATTCGAACCTCAATCTCCCTGTCATTGGCAGCTTAATCCATTGAAAGAGTAACGCCTTAGACCATGCAGCCACCAAAGAAGATCACTAGCTTAGTTAAATTGTGTATTGTCTGGACAGGTAGTAAGACATGGCGGAAAACATTTTTCAACTGCTTACAAATCTACTTATCCCTCAGGTTTAGCTAAAAGAGTTGGTGCAAGAGTCTTGATCGCCAGCACATCAGAAGTTTATGGCGACCCAGAAGTTCACCCCCAACCAGAAACTTACTGGGGACATGTCAACCCTATAGGTAGGTTGTTGTTGGCAGAGCCTTGTCTGTACTTTGTTATCAAGCATACAAAAATCATTGTTTTTATTCCATGAAAGATTAAGCTATATAGTCAACTTTTTCTCAGAGCAGGGTATATGTGTCCTTTTGTAATGAACAATTTTTACTTAAAAACCTGCCAGGTTTGTGGCATTAGTTATTTCAAGATAGGAAATTGCTTGTAAAACCAGTTAAAGATTAACATTTTGTAATCAGATATAACTTATCTGATAGTTTGATTGACCTTGATGCAATTTAGTGATATATCTCCTGAATAAAACATTTGAAGGATAATTTGACAAAACCTAACCCATTTATCTTTATTAGTATTTGGCGACATTTAAGTTGACTTGGTCAGCTCATTTTCCAATGATCCAACTCAATCTAATTCAATAAAAATATATTTATCACAGTAAAAATGGTCTTATTTTTAGTTAAATTTCATTTTTTTAAATCTCACTTTTCGGTGTTATTTCATGTTTATTCAAAATTACATGTTATCTGGGGTGTTTAAAATTTATTATTGAAATCGTATATATTTCCTTTAAAATTCTTTGTCAAGTTTGTCTGCATATTTCACAATTCTGTAGCCTAAAGTTAGTTTACACCACAACAAAGTAATAAACAAATTACAGCATGATCAAAATTTCTGCTTAATTTTTAATTAATTACATGTTTGTTTAAAGATATTTTTTTCTGTCTAAAAGCGGTGTTATTTCGTTTTATAGGAGGATTTTGTTTAATAGGTTAATTTCATTTTATTTCCCTTTTCAAAAATGTAAATTAAATCTAAAAACTACCAAAAGAAAAAGAACTTGATTCCATCTTTGTATGGCACCTCGCTTTATCGCGTCTCGCTCTAATCATAGTACAAATATCTATTTCTTTGATTTAAAGTTTGATAGAAATAAAAAGTTGTAGAAACATATGTGCCTTGCACAATGAAAGGAGGCCTACAGCTCTTACTTTACATTTCCTCCACAGGACAAAGCCAGGCCCATCAAATTGAGGAGGGGCTTCTCCCCCGTACCCCCTAAACGTTACCACACATTTTAGTCTAGGGAAGGCAAAGAAAGCGGTCAAGTCCAAATGTTTTAAAACCTGCCCTAAAACATATAACTTTAATTTTGGCTGGTACTTCTTTTTACTGTGAGATATGTGAGTTGAATATATACAAATGCAATATTTACACTTTACAACAGAGCTCTACACAGATTTTTGTTTGTTGTGGACAGTGTCAAAAAGGGGACAGAGAGAGATATCTGCAGTAGCACGTTATGAATAATTTAATAATTGTATTTACTCAAATTTAATGTGCACTCTTTTTGACTATATTTTGTCTCCAAAATTATGGTGCGCATTATAATCGATGATACACTAGATTTCAGCTACCTCATTCTCTACTATACACTCTTGTCCCTCCAACCTTCTCACACCTGTTCAGATCTCTCTGATACTGTTCAGGTTACCTCGTTGTCCCCTAGCCTTTGTTGGCCCTTTATTTTGCATTGTTTTCAAATAAGAGCACCTGCACTATTGCTTACCATACATGTTCTGGCAGTATCTTTATGGTTTTGTGGAGTGAATGGCAAAAACACAGATTATTTAATTTCAAGATTTGTAAAATTAAGGTAAGTATTAAATTCAAGTAAATACGGTAATTCTGTCAGGAAAATATACAAAAAGTCAGTTTTTCTCCCCCCAAGTCAAAAAACAATTCTACTGCAAAAAAGGTAATGTTTTTTCCCAAATGAAAACACATGTCATTGCTTCTTTACTTTACCTAAGCTATAGTCTATTGGGATTTTAAGAGGGAGTTTGAAACATGAAAGAAATATTAAAACAACACAAAAGGGTAGGAAAAAATAATGGTACACAAAGTAGGTACAATATGTTTAAAGTCAATAAAAATAATAATGTTTAAAAAGGCACATGTTCATCCTAATCCCTTTAAGCTAAAACCAACACCTATTTATTTATTTAGTTGAGGTATTTTAAATGCACTTTCTGAAACAACTGATTATTTCACCACACGATTTGAATACTAACTTAAATATAGAACAGACACAACACCAACCCCCTTGCTGTTAATTCATCACTTTGAAAGGGGAAACCCAAATTTCTCCAATGATACATTTTTCAGCCATGCCAGGAATCGAACCTGGGGCCCTATACGCAGTATACAAACATGCTTCCGACTGAGCTAATGTGTCGGACAACACTAATTTAAATTACCAACAAATGACAAGAGGGTTTGTCATTGATGCTTGTGGTAACTTCATTTTACTTGCTCAGGGCCTCGTGCCTGCTATGACGAAGGGAAGAGGGTTTCTGAGACACTTAGCTACGCATACGCGAGACAGGAAAAGGTGGACGTCAGGGTGGCCAGAATCTTCAACACCTATGGTCCAAGGATGCACATGAATGACGGCAGAGTCGTCTCAAACTTTATCCTTCAGTCTTTGAAGAATGAAACGATTACGGTGAGAATACTATACTTACACATGGTTCCAATGCCATTAGCTTTCTTATACCCCATCCATGATAGGAGTGTAGGTAAGTTACAGCTAGGAAAAGTTAGCAGATCAATTCTTTTGTATCCATTCACCAAACTATATTATCTGTAAGATCATGGGCTCTATACAATAATAAGACTTAGTTAGCATGCTCGAAGTATAAATAAATTCAAAGAGACATTGATTTGCTTGCTAGGATGCTCGAGCAAACTTCGGCTGTATTTCAACCACACTTAGATGATATTCCTCAAGATGGCGCGGCAAACATGAACTTTCGAGACTGCATGTATTTTGACATTCTAGCAAGGCATCTGATAGACTTGACTTGGACTTTCTTTAACTTAATTATGCTTGACTCGTACTTCGGCCTTGCTTAGCATTGTTCTTGCATTTACCCCCATGTGTTAAGCTGCTGTCTCTTTTTGGCAGTCAAAACTATCACAACAATTTGTTTTTAATATCCTTTTCTTTTAAGTGTTTTTACATCATTGAAATACGAACTTAAGAAAATTACCGTTTTGAATGTTTCTTTTTTGTGGAAGTGGCATATCTAGTTCAGTTAATAATTCATTAAAAACGAGCTTCTAAAAGGCTACCTTCGCTTCATAAATTAAGATGGCGATTCAGACCAGACCATAAATCTGCATATTTTGTTTACAAAATAAAAAGAAGAAAGCATTTATTTATTTTGGTGGCAGATACAAGTGTGAATGCAATACTTTTGGAATATAATATTGTATGCACTATAATATCTCTTGTTGCCACAACCGTTAAAAAATAATAGGGAAGTATTATTAGAACCGTTTCATAACACTTTTGATTGATTTTATAGTATTACAAAGAAACTAATAATTATTTCCACATTAGTGACTTTCAACCAATGTTTGCAATAAAAATCTTATGCTAGCTGTCAGTTACCTCCACTCTTATGGTAGATGGACTATACATGTACTCTATGGCACTAGGAACTCGAAATTCCTTTGTCGCACTTGAGAAAGTTTACCACCTATCTTTATCTTGAGCTAGCTCCTCTATTCAGTTCGCCTCATTACACCCTAAGCTCTTCCGGGTCCATTCTCTTGTTATCCTTCCATATTTGTTTAAGTCTTCTCGTTGGGTTTACCACTTAATATCTTGAACACAGTTCTATTTTCTTCCATTTACACTGAATGTCCTGCCCATTGTAGCCTGCGGGATTTTACTACCCTAACAATATCTGATGATGTGTAACTAATTCATCATTATGTAATCTTCTTCACTCTCCATTATCTTCATCCCTTTTTGGAATATATCTTTTCCTAAGAACTTGTTTTTGAAACCCTAAATTGATTCTAATCATGTATGGATATGAAGAGCAACCGATGAAAGCATTTTTTTTTATATTCTGAGTTTTACATTTCTCAACAACAATACTTTATAATCATGGCATACAACAGCTTAACTTATTTTTGTACCTACAAGTTAAACGCTAACAAAGTTAGATGTGTGAAAATGTACTTGACTGATGCTACATTGTAAATTCACATCTTCTCTTCAGGCAAATGTTTATTAATTTTTTTTAATGGTGTGTCTCTCTCACCAAGATAAACGTGTTTGACCTACAAATGAACCAAAGTAAACTTTAATGTAAATTATTTTTAAAAAAATTTTTTCTCGGAAATAGACATTTTCATTCTTGTTCCTAAAATACAAGTATATTACAACCAAGAATTTATTTGGAGACCAATATTGGTTGGGAAACACTGCTCTAGAACTTAAACTAACATTAATATATTATAAGCTTTTAAATTACTTTCTTTGGTTTTACTGTCAAAATAATTGATTAGTACTTTAATTAATCAACATAAGAGATCAGAGAGTTGTATCACATTATTTCAGATATATGGTCACGGCAAACAGACAAGATCTTTTCAATATGTATCGGATCTGGTGGATGGATTAGTGGGTCTCATGGCATCAAACTACTCACTGCCCATCAACATAGGCAACCCAATAGAACATACGATAGAAGGTTGGATAGTTTTGTTAAAATGTTGATTATCTTTTAATTAGATGTGGTATGACTCTATTAACCTTTAGAGGTGTGCGAAGCTCACTTTTTAAATGTGAAGCAAACATTGAAATATGTGAAGAAAAGTCCAATCTGAAGATAATGTTTTTGTTGCTTAACATAACATTAAATATATATAATTTATATATTTTATATGTATCAACTATATTATTTGCTTATTTGAGGTATTTAACCATATGGCTTAATAAAAACTGACCCAGACCATAGGCTGGAAAACACTAATGGATATAAAGTAAAAGTATTTAACGGGCACTTTATGAACTGACTGATTATATCAGCACATGAGAATTTCTATGAACGAGAGCAAAAGGGTCTACCAATACCTTCCAGTGTGTTCTTTTACATGTCACAATCGACATAGGACTGATGACTTTACTTCCTCTCCAAAGGAAGTTGTGCTACAGATTTTTATCTCTCAAGAAAAATCAGTTGATACCGGTGGTTTGAACCCACAAACATCGGGTCTTGAGGCAAGCACTTTACATCAAGACTACCGAGGTCAACATTTTAATTACTAAACTAACAATTAAATGCAACTAGGTAAAGAAAAAGATGTGGAGGAGAAAATAAAGCACATTTGTTCTTTTATGCTGATATAGCTGAATTTGTCTATGCTCTATTAATTTAAAGATTGGTCAAATCCAGGCAAAAGTTATAAACATATTGAGAGTAAATATAAATTTTATGGAATAATAGAAAATACATATCGAAACTAAATGTTAACATACTTTCTTATAATAATCTATTCATTATAGCATTCATACATTCAGTTAAGTAATAAATTACTGGTTTGTGGCCTAAGCCTCATCCTATAACTATAATTGGTTCTGAATCAACACAACGTGTTATTAGAACTCTAAAACAAATTTCACTTGAAAAGTTGAAAAAGTAATTAAAAAAAAAAAAGTAGTTATAAAATGATAGAATAGTAGGAAAATAGTAGAGCACAAATAAAAGTAAAAACACTTCCTTAGGAAGATGCTATAATAGCATCAAAATATTGAAGTGTGTGTAAACATGTGTCAATGTTTTTACTTTTTTTTTTTGTTCTCTACAATTTTCCTACTATTCTATAAGTTTATTTGTTACAAGTTGTTTTGCTCAATGCACTTTATTTCATACATATAATTTTTTAAAGATTTTAGTATCATATCCAAAATTTCTCGAATCTTGAATATTCTTAAGGATTTGAGGGATTCATGGAGTCAAGTTGCCATCCTTGTATATTATTTTATGCTTTCATATCTGAATTTATTAATGCTTATGTTATAAATTTCATTTAATCACTAATTGGTGTAAAAATACTGTTTATTAGCTATTCTAAAAATTCTTAAATGCTGAAATATTTAATATATTTCTGTTCATAGTAAATATTGAAGTTTTCTTATTGCTTCAAAATAAGGCTTGGTCTTTAACTTTGACTTCAACATTTCAAAGCTTCACACTTATCTCTAAACATAAAATAATTTATTTTAATATATTGTGTCAGTCTCTTGCAGTATTCCATTTGAAACTTATTTGTAAACAAAATGGTTGCGCATAATATGTTAGACTACTTTATCATCAAAACTCTTTTTCTCCACCAAATATATACATTTACCAAAAAAGTCTAGGTCCGAAAGTTTACAAATTAACAGGCAATACAATGCACACATTAATTTTCAGGGTGCTTAAGTCTCCTTCATCAACAATGATCATTCTCAACCCATAACTCAATCAATTAAAATTTAACCATGTGCCATTTGTGACAACTGTGATATTCACCAATTATTTTAATAAATTGCATAACTCAAAAGTTATCAAAATCACATGAAGAAATGTTTGCTGTATGAGGATTCAAAATATTTTTTGTTATATTTATCTAAAATACCATTTTCCAATTGTTCAAAAAGTGGCTCCTTGAGGTTCAGAGAATTTTCAGGTTGTGGGGAACATAATCACTTCTAGACCTTGCCTCACAATATAAGCTCGGCAAGTTGCCTTGCTACCAGGCATATAAAGTATAAACCAAACTGTCTAAATACCTTGAATCCCTGACTGCTTGTGTACAACAGAGCCTCCATCTATTGAAGCAATTTAATACCTACATTATGTTAACTGATTGAAATGTAGCCACCCAGCCTAACCGTTTTCAGATGACCGAGTGAGCGTGCACTTAATCTTTTCCCATTGTTCAGTTCAAATTTGGTCCAAAAACTGTTATACCACTCGCTTTATCTCTATTCATTTTGAAAGTAGTACCATTGGATCAATATTTTAGGGCTCTTCTTCACAGCATTCTTACTGTATTTTACCATTACTAAATTATAAGTTTCAGGTCATAGAGCAAAATCCTTGATTGCCCATTCAACAACCAAAGCAGGTCATTATTTGCTTTTATGTTTTTCAACTGTACAATTATAAAAATGATTTTATGATATTATTCTTAATTGTTTCAGAATTTGCTATACTTATTAAAAAGCTCGTAGGTGGCCCTAGTAAAATTGAACAGACATCTGCAGTCGAGGATGACCCTCAAAGAAGAAAGCCAGACATTAAAAGAGCCAAGACATATCTTGGCTGGGAGCCCAAAGTGAGTTCATTGGGCTTAAAACTTTCAGGGGAATTCCCAAGAATATCTCTAAAATGGACTGAAAACTTAGAACTTTCATATTTCAATCAACTTCGAAAAATCAGTAGATCATTGTGTTTATTTGCAAACATTCATAAGAGAGTGTTTTATACATTTGGTTCTTGTTTAGCTGATAATTTATTAAGCCCCTCTTAAATGACCACATTTGTAGTAAAATTGCTTAAATCAGGGGGCACGTAGACTAAATATTATTATTATTATTTAGTCTGTTTACCAGTGACACGGTCTCAACCGAGTGTACCAAAATTTTGTTTAACACACACACTCTCTTTCTCAACTAAAATGTTGGTACATTTCCTTCATATTCTATCTTCTTTCTCCCTACCTCAATAGCATTGTTAAAATGGATAGAATCTGGATGGGTAGTAATGTGATAGAGAGAAAAGTACACTCTGTTTACCTTGAAATGTAGCAGTCTTACCATGGCGGACTACCTCTTTTCTTATCTTATAAGCTTTACCATAATGGAATAATTTGCAAGGTAATCTTGGCACATTACAGGGTAGACAAGGGTACATCAGCTCACTGAAACATAAAAAAAATGATTTTTGCATAACTTGTTTTAAACTTGTTTTTATTTTTTGGCAGGTGCCTCTGGAAATTGGTTTACATAAAACCATTGCATATTTTAGGAAGGAATTGCAAAGAGCGACACACTCTCAGCGCAACTTGTTTCCACCTGAAGCACCAACGCCAAGCAGGCTGTTTGATATCGATTACTAATCTCAACCCCGAAGGTTAAGGTTAAAAATGTTCCAGTTGTGCAAGATGTTTTACTAGAATTGAAAAGAGGTATCTGTTTTATACCAAGAAAGTACCCAATTTTTACCAGTGGGATCTTGAGGCCAATTAACAAATCTTAAAACCTGGCTTCTAAAAACAACAAGTATGGATATTCTGAATTCTCACTAGGATAATAGAGATATCTATTATATAATTATATGTATGGTGTGTGTTGTATGATTAAGGACCACCTTTGAGGTCTAATGATAAAGAGTTCCTGGTTACAGATCCATAGGTTCCAGGTTTGATCCCCATCGCTTCCAGATTTTTCTATGAAGCAGTGGGTCTGGAATAGGGTCAACTCAGCCTCTAGAGGGCAAATGAGGAGTTACTTGAACAAAAAAGTAGCGGCTCTGCTCTAAAAAAACTGAGATTAGCATACAAAGAGTTTGTTGTGCTGACCACATGACACCCTCTATCTGTAAAATTTGGCACTATCATCGCCAACAGATGGCGACCACTCGGTCGCTATTGCTCAATTGTGTACTGACACCATTGAGTTTTTTTAATGACAAGCTAATGACTTAATAGAAATTTAAAATGTAGCTAGTTCCTTTTTGTAAGATAAAAAAATTGCAAGCAATGTTATAATTAAACATATTGTGTGGTTTTCACATACATAATATCTAAAATGTATGTACGTCTCAAAAAATTAAGGATATTAAACTTGATAGCTCAATCCTTACAGTTATCAAAAGGATCGAGAATCAATCTTAATATCACAATTTTCGATACCTCAAGTCTTAGCTCTAAAATGAAAGTTCTGGCATACAAACAAAAGTCAATATTCAGAATCCTGTAATTTTTTATTGTATTATAACTACAGTAAAAGCTCGATATAGTGTGGTCTAATATACTGAGGATTCCGATATAGCGCAATGAAGAATATGTCTTCTGAAAAAAAAAAGTATTATTACTGTACAGTACAGTATTAGTGTTTAAAAATTAGGTGGCCCAATGGCTAAATAATTTTATAATAATGAAAATTAATAAAACTAAAGAAAAAGGAAAAATAAACTATTAAGAGTAAATTTGGGAAAGAGGAAAAATGTGGGATGTCAAGATGTCACCTTTATGCATTGGATTCTTCCCACATTTTTCCTCTTTCCCTATTTACTCTTATTAGGTTTTTCCCCCTTTTCTTTAGTTTTATCAATTTCCATTATTATTAAAATACAATATTAGTGAAATTCTTACTTGTAGAAATTTAGTAAATAGAGTGATTCTGCTTTACTTTTCTAAGACAAATAGGCCTACTTTAGGTTGAGTGATCAAAGACAATGTAACTAGGTACTTGATGTTTCATACAAGTAAAGTGTATAATGGGTAAGTTTTTATTTTTTAATTCTATGTTTGATGACTTAAATTTACACATAGTAGTGCATTATGT
>CABFVZ010000055.1:807773-821548 GCA_902151445.1 Timema monikensis
GTTTGTCATTCTACAGATCACCTTTTGATATACAGTGGTTAACAACATTGCTTACTTGGAGAGTTTGAAGCTATTTTACATAGCAGGTTGCATTTTAACTTGAAGCCCCTAAGCAGTCTAAGCATTAACACAAGACACCAATGTATGAACTAGAAAGAGAGAGAGGGAAGAAAATGAGCAGTTCACCCTGCGAGGTCTCTAGTTTATCTGCTGAGAACATGTCTTCTCTTCTTCTGACAGGTTTACACAGCCATTATTATTTCTCTTTGAAAACATTGACTTGCTTTTTAAAATTATATTTTTCTTGTTTCCTATTCTAGATATGCATGTGCTACCACAGATTTTTTAAAATCTACATACTGGTAGAAAAACTCTTAAAGGCCATTCTCGTGACCAAATATCTCAAGAAAAAACTACTTAAAGATAAAAATAATGATTTTGTGACATTGTAGGATTATTTTCTTAATTAAGAATGTATGATTTTTGTTTCAACATTATATCTTTAAAACTCACTGAATAAAACAAAAATACATTTAAATGAGATGTCACAGCTAGGAAATGTCCTTCAGCTATAACGGGGCGGGGGGCAGTCTGTCCTTCAACAACTGTGCTAGACCGCGCTTCTAGTAGTTATTTTACCAACTCGCTTTAGTATTGGAAAATTTTATAAATTTACTCGATATGACCTTTGTGTTCTTATAATATTATTCAAATAAAGCATGGTCATTCTGAAGTATCTTTTTTTTTTAACTGTGTGTTTTTTTCAACCACTTTACAATATGATATATAAATAAATAAATATATTCTTAATATGAGGTTGGATGTATGAAAGGATTGACATAATAAATGTTGAGGAGTAAAAATCAAGATTAGAATTTACAAATCAGAATTAAGGAATCGAGATTAAAATTTAATAATCTGAATCTAGAAAAAATTGTAATTGTGACGTCTTGAATGGCTACATATTTTGAGATGTAGCAAGTATGTAATTTGGTTAAAATAATTAACTTAAACTGGTGAGAGGAAAAATGCAGTTGGTCATCTTTTTACAAATAAGTCAGAAGATTGATTTTAAAGGTTTCCATTCTAATAATGACCTTTAGGGAAATATACTTGTGTGCCTCCTTTTTCTTTCTTAATAGAATTTAGGTGAATTTTCTCTTAAACTTTAATACTCTTATGCTTGAAAACATTTTCATTTAGCAATTCTTTTAAGCTTACACTGACTAAAGAAAAAATACATAAAAATTGTTTTTGTATTTACAGACATTGCCTCCATTTCAACAGTCAAAAATAAAACTAACCTATCACTTCATTTTAAATTATACAACAGACCTTTTTATTTTGTTTTGCCACTTTTAGATAGATTTTTCACACTCTTATGTTTACATTTTCTAATGGATTGAACCTTAGATCACGATATTTGGCAGCAATCCTATATTTTATTTAAGAGGTAACCATTACCATTTTGTCCAGTGACAGCAGTGTTAAAAGTGAATTTATATCCCTGTTTAATTGTGCAAGCCATTTCCCCCTTTTTATTTGTTTCTATCCTTTTCTGCATCGTCTTCAATGTGTAAAAATGGGTTTTATGTGTATATAACCTTGTGTACATTGTATATACTGACTGTACACGTGTTTGAAATGTGAGACCAACATTTTGAAGATTTTTACATATAGCATTTTTTTTATATGTAACTTTTCTTAAATAATCATATACCAGAACTAGGTTGAACTACGTTAAGGGGTATATTCATGAAAGCTAGAATATTTAGCTACCATTATATTGGTATTTTTATTTATTTGTTCTAATTCACAATAAACTAAGGGTTTAAGACGTTAAAGCTCACTCTCTTCTATTACATAATACACCCCTTGAAAACAAAGAGCTGATGTGTGAATTGCACAAGGCTCTGTGCTATCACAAAAATTTAATGTCTGCCCAGATAGTTCATATAATTATAAAAATGTATAATAATTTAAAAAACTTATTCACAATCAAAATAATAAGGAAAACTTATCAATCAAAATAAGAAAATATTTATCAACAATCAAAATAAGAGATGTTTTAGTTAGTCATTTATCTAAGATTCTAAGTAGATGTATGTAAAATGAAGACATATTTTTAGCTAGCATTGAGTTACAGTTTTGTAAATTTTTAAATAGAATACATTCATCCCAAATTATGTAAATAACCTTGCTTTGGTTTACTTCAATGCTCACTAAAAGAATCATTTAATCTTTAGAGGCAAACTGGTTACATTCAAAACTTACTTGCTGAGCTTCCTGATTATTAATCAGCAGAGCCTGGATTTTGATGACGTCATCTTTTTTTTCTTTTTTTTGGTCCATCAGAGACTATGTTCAGTTGTACATAAATTCTGTTCATGATCCCTTGGTTGTAGAAATGTATATTTTATAGGTCATTTTTTGCCATTTCAGATTTCCAGGTCGTTTTTGAGCATTTTTTTGGAAAGTAAATTTAAAATTGTTTGAAAATGGCTCTAAAAAGGTTATATGTATGAATTATCGGTGCTTTGATAAGACATTGATATTCAAACGTCAGATATTTTACCACACATTTGTTGACTGAAGAAGATAATATGCAAATGAACTTGGTGCCCCTTTACCTGAGTGCTTATAAAATCCTTCACTAATATCTAAGGTGGAAAGGGTTGCAGGGGGAGGGGAGAGAAATATTTAGAGTTCAAATGAACTTTGTGCCGTCTTTACATTCCTGGTGAGTCAGTCACTATACCATGTCTGGAAAGGGCTGCAGGGGTATGGGGAGCTATCAGTTTTAAAGCAGGTATTTGTATTCCTATATTAAGTAGGATACATGATTTTAGCTGTCAAAAGATTTTAAATGCATAGTTTTCATTTATTGAGTGCACGTTATATTTATTCGGTTGCAATCATTTTATGTGTATTTAGAATGCTTTAAATCAAACCATCTAAAGTGAGTCATTTGAGGAAAATTATTACTGAATTCGGAGAGGATATTTTTTCTACAGAAAGTGAAATACTTTTCTATAAAATATGTGAAGTGAAAGTGACTGGAATCGAATAAAATATTTAATCATTCAACAGCATATCACTCGCAAAAAACATGCCCGTGGTATCCAGAATATCGATAAAAAGAAAACGTCTCAATTATTACTTGCACAAAATGCATTCTCGAATTAAAAAAATCCTCAACATTTTATATAGATTTGTGTGACGTTCTGGTATCTGCAAACATTCCTCTGGAAAATGAGCATTGTTAAAATAAAGGATTTCCTGAGACTGTATACAGGTCATTCTATTCCAGACGAGTCCACACCGAGGAAGAACTGGAAATGGAGAGACCAGGAGAGATAATTTTGCTTACGGATATAATGTAAATCCTAACTCTTGTTATAAATACATCATATTATGGAATATCAACCAAATTTTTAGGTCATTTTTCGCACATTTAAAGTCATTATTTAGAGTTTTTAGCGCCATTTTATAGGTAATTTTTTAGTAATTTTAAGTTCATCAAAATCCGGGTACTGTTAATCATTGGTTTTTTTAATGAGTAAAACATCACAAAACTCTTTGATGGAGATCCTTGCTGGCCATATTTAGAGAAAATGGGGTTGGACTATCCAATCCCTCAAATTCTAAAGAATATTCGAGGGTTCGAGAAAAATTTAGCTCCAAGATTTATAAAATATTTTATATTGTTTACAAATTTTGAATTGGAATTTTTTTAGACGTCTTTTACTGATTTTTGGTGGGTAGTACCAACCTAACTATAGAACAGACTAAACATCCCACACCATTAATTTATCACTTAACTGAATGTTTTGATATTATAATTAATGCATTATATAGCAAAATATATTTATTGAGATTTAATTATCATTTCTATTTTCAACATAACAATTAATATAGTTACCCGCTTCAGTGGCCAAGCAGTCTAAGCTATTCACACAAATATATAAACAAAAAAAAGAGATTAATCACTTTCCAATAGGCTAGCTAATGTTTTCTCTTGCTCATTGGAAATAGCTCAATATTTAACTTCATTAGCCATTAAGGTTATCTTGATAAACTTAAAATTGTATAGTTGTATTGAATTGGGGGAATATCACAACCTTGAGATAGAATTCAAACAAATTGTTTCATTTTTGGAAATGTTTTGGAACCCCGAATAGTTTAACTAAGTGGTTCTCAAACTGGGGTATGCGGGCGACTTTCAGGGAATATATGAGCAGCTCTTAAGGGAAAATTTGCAAAATGACAAGAGAATAAAACGTGACGAGGAATTTTCAAGGCAACTCAGGGAATTTTTTTTCCTTTGATTGTCTGATATTTGCCATTTGGGGAAAATCTATCGGCATTTTGTCAAGACCAAGGGGTACAATCTATAAAAAAATATTGAGAACCACTGGTTTAACTGATATATTTTTGAAACTATTTTTATTTTATATCACTCTTTAAATGTGTCTTTGTGATTATATTTAATAATAACTTAAGCTAATGGTTAACTCATGCTAGTCAAATCTTCCTGTGTTTGTTTTGTAATTTGTATTGTTTATAAAAGTGTTTTTTTCAAGTTCAATATTACATAAATTAACAGAATATAGGAGTGTGTGCAAGGGAACTCAAAATTAAAAATTCCCACTGGGGAAAATTTACACACGTGTTGAAAAAAGTCTGCTTTAATTTCGGACATTTTTTAAAAAATAATTTTTTAAATACAAAACAGAAGACTTTATTCGTTGGGAGGGATTAATTTTACTTCCCATTCCTTCAATTTTTCGAAAAGCACTTGACAAATTTATTTTTAATAATTCTTGTGTAAAAGAGATAGAAAAAAAAATTCAACTTTTAGAAATTAACTTGCATGTAAAATACTAGGAAAGGTTTTATTTTTGCATCTGGAAATATGGAAAAGAAAAAAAAAATTCCAAGCTTATCTAAAGTTTATCAATGTCTATGAATTTAAATTCTCTAAATTGGCAATTTAAAATTTCCTGATCCCAAACCAAATCAAAAATTTCTGCCTCACATACCCAAAATAACATAAAACCATACATTCCTGGTTTTATGGTTACATATATATATATATATTGTTTCTGTTATAAGAAATAAAGAAAGAAAGAAATATTTTACATTTAATTTGCAAAACAGATGTATCATACTTTTTTATCATGTGACTAAATTTGGAGGTATTGGGAAAAGGAACAAAATAAAAACATTGAATATAGAAAGTAGTGAATCCAGGCTTGTGGCGTGAAAACCAAGTACCTTTACTGCTGGGCCAACCTCCCTTTGCTGACACCATAGTTAAGTGGAACAAGTAACAAGGAAAACTTTCACCTTTATTTTTTGAAAATGAAAAATGAAAACGAACACATTTCTTTGTTTCTTTTACAAAATTATTCATATTTAATTCCTTCTGGAATAAGTCGAGAAAGTAGACTGCCTTTTGGGAACTTTATTTTCTTTGAGTGTGACATATGTATTATTTATAATAATTATCAATAAAAATTTAAATTACAAGTAGAAACTATAACATACCGCTTTAGGAGCCAATCTGTCTTTTTTATCATATTGAAAAAAATATATATTTTGTACAGTGTGATACCTTTGGTATATTTAAAGAGAATTATATTTTATTTTGATTTTATTTGCCTTGATTTGCCTTGTATTATTGGGGTTTGTTGTCTCTTCACATGCGTATGAACTATAAACATATATATATATATATATATATATAAGCATATTTAGGAGCAAATAGGTCAAACCTGTTGGTGTGTATTTTTATAACTTTTTTTTTAGAAATTGTCTTTATTTTGATTTATTTTGGGAAAAGGATGTGAGAAAAACAAATATTAAAATCATGCTTTCAATTTTAATCACTAGTCTTCATTATGAAAGAATATATTCTTTTTTATTCTAAATATATTATTTTTATGGATAACTTAAAAAAAATTGCTCTGTCTTTACATAGCTTTTCTTGCAAGCATTTTTGTTATGCCTTTTGTGTGTCCACTATGAAGTGGTTTAAGAATAATTGAAAATAAATATATTATTGTTGTAAAAATCATAATTATTTTTACCATCCCAACAATGTCATTATAGTAAGTAGTCCTTGAATAACATGTCTAATTCATTCTAAAGTTTCCGAAAGAGTTGAAAAACTGCAGAAGCTAATGGTGGTAGAATCAACTATTGGCTCATATGAAAGTTTCAAAACACAATTTAAAGCTAAACAGGTTCTGCATTTAAAAAAACTTAAAGAAAATTACTTGCACTCAAGGTAGAAACAAACAAAATGGTGGTGCTGCTATCATCTGCTGATCGTAAATTAATAATTGTAAGTTAAACTACTACAACCACATACCTAAGAATCTGTAAAGGTCAAGGACTTATTGTTTTTACAAATATTTATTTATTTAGCACCGCGTCTTACTACCCATTCGGATTATACACTTAAGTACTAATTACGCTAATAGGTTAGGAATAGGGGCGGTTGACTTTAGAAGAAGTGAGCCCGCATTTGTGTGGAGGGAGAGTGAAAAATCATTTGGGGGAAAAACTACCCTCAATTCACCCGACTGAGATTGGAACCTCGATCTCACCGTCCTCTGCAGTTTAGCTTAACACAATACTAGCGCATTAGCTACAAATAATGTTTGGACAGAGATGCGAGGGCTCTGCCAAAAAAGACTGACCACTGGGAGAGGGGGGGAGTATTGAATATGAGGTCAAAGGTTTGGTAACAGACGAGTATTGAACATCAGGTCGAGGGCATTGTAACCGGTGAGTATTGAACACCAGGTCGAGGGTATAGTAACCGGTGAGCATTGAACACCAGGTCAAGGATATAGAAACCGGTGAGTGTCGAACACCAGGTCAAGGGTATAGTAACCGGTGAGTATCGAACACCAGGTCAAGGGTATAGTAACCGGTGAGTATCGAACACCAGGTCAAGGGTATAGTAACCGGTGAGTATCGAACACCAGGTCAAGGGTATAGTAACCGGTGAGCATTGAACACCAGGTCAAGAGTATAGTAACCGGTGAGTATTGAACACCAGGTCAAGGGTATAGTAACCGGTTAGAATTGGGCTCAGGTCAGTCATTAGAATGGTAACCGCATCCCCCGTGACGTCCAGATACACAGCTATAATCCGTCCTACGTCCATCTGCAACCAAAAGTTAAATTTCTATCCCACACTGACTTGTCAACTGGGATGATTGTCTCTTGACGCCTCTCTCTCGACTCCGTTTAGGCGCGTGCGCATAAAAAGAACCTTATTCCAGAACTCTAGGATGATTTATGAGGTATTGGGGGTGTCTCTTCATGTGTGGGAGGTTTCCACTCCCCCGTCTGGGTTATTTATCATGTGGGACTTGTGTCCTCCATAATCGGTGTCGTCCGGTACTGGGGACTAGCGATTTATACACTTTGTGGCATATAGTCGTGGCGTAGTGCAGGAGTTCGAAGATAGGCATGAACATTCTTCTTTCTTTTAAATGGGATGAGCCTAAAGTCCTAATGATTTCACTCACTGGCCAAGTGAAGTGAGGTTCAGTTTTAACTTGACTATTTGGCATTTCGTCTTTCTGTCCGGATCTTTGTTACGCTATAATTGTCAAATTTCGCGACAGATTTTAACGAAATTTTGCAGGGACTTCTTTTGAACTTGGGCCGAAAAACTGATGTGCATAGTCTTTCAATCTAATCATCCGTTTCAATATATTGGTTTCTCAACATAAAAAATCATTTAATAGCCTCGCTCAAGTGATTTGAATCTATAATTTTAATCAATCGATCGAGCACCTTGGTTAGGGCATATATTTTTTTAATGTTGACATATTTTATTGAAAGACTAAAAATTACTTAAACCACACGAATAACAGTTATTCTCTATGAACTCTTGAATATAATTTTAATTTATTTTCACTTTATCACCAAGAAAAATATCAACTTCAAATCTAGGGAGAAATTTTAGTAGATAATGAATTACGTTGACTTTAACTCCAAAGATAAATCTTAAGACGCTTGTAACGATACGTACTTATAATTTTTTGAATGAAGTGAGCTATGTCTACTGTTCACTAAACTACTAGTTTGTACAGTCCTGACAGCATAAAGTAACCGGCTTTTCAGTCTTAGCTCTGCAGGGCCTGAGGTTAAGTTAACAGGATAACAAAATAAATATATCAAGGACTTTTTGCAATCTCTCTTGATGTAATTCAATTTTTTTAAACGTGATTATGGTTTCAAGTTCAGGTGTCTATTCGACCCCGACATTTGGGGACATTACCAGAAATAAGATTTGTGTGTGTACCCGATTGTGTCCCCAATTCCACCCCCGATCTGTTAAATCATTTGACATAATTTGAAATATATATTGATCAAATAAAAATATTTTGATCAAGTTAGTTTTTAAGAAGTTTATACGTAAAACGTTATCAGGACCCCTTAACGAGTATTTATCATTTATTCCAATATTTTCTCTTAGTTTTTGTCCTTTGCAGTTTTGTTTACTACGTTGTCACATCCTGCAAAGATTTTTTTTTAGTAACATGTACTACCGGTTCGGGTAATACGCATACACCTAATTACGCTAATGTTCTAAGAATGAGTAAGGTTGAGTTTAGAGAAAGCGTACTAACATTTACTTAGAGGGCGAGTGGAAAACAGTTTATTAAAAAAACTCAGTTACGCCCGAACGGGATCGTCATCGGCAGACAAGTCTATTGCGAGAATGACGCCTCAGACCATTTGACCAACGTTGTGGGTAATTTATCATTAATGAAATAACTTCCAAGGGTTGAAAGATGTTTAAGATGGGGATGCAGGGAACGCAAGAAAAGACCAAATGTTTTTGCAGTTTTTATAGCAACCAATTTTTTTGTTCAAAATAAATAAAATTTTGTTTCAATACAAACATAGAGATTAATTTTCGCATGGTGTTATCGAACCCCAACTCTCCTTTACTATCAAACCAGACCAAGCGAGCGCCTTGGCCAGCGTTCCCACTGATGCGGGGTGGTTTGTCTGTGTGGAAGGGGTAAAAGAGGGGGTTTGAGGAAGGCTATATTCGGGCCCTATAAATCTCTAAGAATTAAGAATAATATGCGCGACTTTTTATCTCACCCTGGTTCTCTCTTCTTACAATAAAACTTGGGAAGTGAGTGTGTTCCATCAATAGACTTATTACTACTAGAATGCGCGTGACTAACCGCTGTTGATCCGGTGTGACCAACTTTTTGTGTATGTATGTGACGCTATTTGAGTGAATGCATGCGCGTGGTATTTTTTACTTCTAGACCATGCATGCTTAGCCAACATTCTTGTGCTAAACGTAATAAATGGTTTATGTGTCTGTGATGCCATTTGACACGCGTGGACTTATTAATCCTAGAGCACGCATGCTTGCCAACGCTCCTGTGCTGGACGTGGTAAATGTTTCTCTATGTTTGTGACGTCATTTGAGTCACTACACGCACGCATATTTATTATTACTATACAGTACATGTTTAGTCACCACCCCTATACTTGATGAGACCAATATATCTCTGTGAGACATTTGTGATCAACTAACTTATTTCTAATAGATTGTTGCTCAGTCTAGTAATAACATTTCTATTGTTTCATCAAACATGAATCTAACAAGCCACGAAAGCGCTTTTCCACTTTACGATTACAGCGGGATCTATGACGGTCATTGAAATATTTAAATGCACAGTCGTGCCAAAACAACATGAAATTGTATCTAAAGTATTAACTCATTAGTAAGTCGATTATTTATAGTCAAATATGAAACGTGGTTTCAGAACAGTGGAGAGTACTTTAATGAAAGCTTCAGAGCTAAGAACGAATTAGATATCATATATAAACAGAAAATTATAATGATAATAATAAATGACATGTCTGGGCTGGATCAATCTTTAACTCAGTTTGCGGAAGTATTAGCCAGTCAGTACTAATGTGCCGTTGCCCAGGGGACGCCTGAATGTACTAATAGTACATCCTTTCCGTGGGGGCTCTTTCCATATCCTGATGAGATGAGAGTATGATGGAAACGAATATGATGAGATGAAGCTTAAACCTAATTTAAGCCTATCTGTCCAAGCCATGGAGCTGAACGTCTACATGGAAATTTCTTGCTTACTTAGGCACCCTTCCTTAAGGTGAGGATGTAGGGAACGCGAGAAAAAGCCAGTCTTTTTGAAGTCTTTACAGCAAAACAATTTTTTGGCCAAAATAAATAAAATGCGGTATTTTGATATAAAAACTGCAAAAGCACCTTTTCTCACGTCCCCTATATTCCCACCTTAAAGTGTATTTCAAAGTGGATCTTAAACGACTCTAAAATGGTACGAAAACACGTGCCTTTTTATTATTATGTTTTATAGATGGATTTTAGTAGGTTTAAGTTTCTAATACAACGAAACAATACGATTAGACTAGATCTTAAGGTGATTGGCCATTTTCATTTGGCTTGGAAACACAGAGCCGTGAGAACAAACGGTTATCTTCAAGAATTTTTATTGTTTTGCAATTTTCTTTTCGGAAAGATTTGTTCAAGAATAGAAGCATGTTGATTAATTTATACTTTTTATAGACACGCCTCCTCTATAATTTTAACAGTGATCAAATATCAATAAAATTAACATTTTTCAATAGAAAACTGCCGGCTGCATAAGAAAAAATAGGTAACAATTAATAAACATCGATAAATTACCTTAGAAGGGGTGTTGAAAATATTAACATAAAAATGTCACTCGTTCTCGAGAAAACTGATATTTCCAAATGTAAAATTTCTTCACAAGACCTGTCCGGTAGCTAGCACCATCTACAGTTTCCGTGATCCATCTGTTCTTATTGGCGCGGAAGGATACTTTGGTCCGTTATAAAGCCACGTCACGCTTTTCACTCTCCCACCCACCATCTCACAAAATACTGTAGGCTTTAGACTTGCACTCTATAGGGCCAAGGGCCTTTTAAGGAATTGTACCACAGGAGTAAAGATGGTAAATGGTGTTGGGTTGAAACCCACCCTTGTTTTATGTGCAGTTGACAGAAATCTCACCCCGACCTCCCGGATCAGAGTCAGGCACACTATCCGTGCGACCAAATATCAAACATGTTGGAAGTTTTAAGAAATGTTCAAGTTTTAACATTTAATGGAGTTGTTTTTATGGTGATAGTCACAAATAATATATATCCACATCTTTTTTTCCCCTTGTCAAAACACTTAAAAGGTTGGGGTTTTTTTATCGAATAATTTTTGATCATAAAATTATCATAAGTGTTTGTTTTGATGGCTCGACTCGTCTTGCGCCAGGATTACTTCAGAGCTTATAATTTATGTTTTCCCGCGCAAGTTTGACATTAAACGCGCCTGCGCACAACTTGGCAATGAACTCTACACAAGAGACCTTTGATAAACTACATTGCGTCTTCTCACCATAGAGACATTTAAGCTCGGGGGTATTGAACTTGATAAACTACGGTACTTAAGAGCATACCCAAGGGGCAGATGGGGGCTTGTAAAACACCCCAAATCCACAATACATTTCTGCACATGCCTTTGCTTAGCCAAGAAACCGTCATAATAACAGTATTTTGAGAGAAATATCTCCTGTTCCTGAGTGAGAAGGATTCACGACTTTAGTTTCATCCATTCACCCACTCTTCACCATCTATCCATTCATCCAAGTTAAACTTATTTAATTATTCAGTTTGAGTTTTATTAATATAAATATATGTATGAAAATGTGACATTAGCTCATTTACAACGACTTTTTAATAATATTTGCTAAACCGATTCTGTGACCGCGTGGTCTAACGCGCTACTCTCGTGTTAGACTAGACTGACGAAGACGGGGAGATGGGGGTTCGATCCTGGTTGGGTGCACCAAGGGTGTTTTTCCCAAAATAGTTTTCCACTCTTCCTCCACGCAATTGTAGGTGCACTTCCTTTAAATCAATCATTCCTGATCCCTAACTCAGTAGTATAATTAGTAAATAGGCATATAACCTGAACAGGTATTAAGACGTGGTGCTAAAAAAACTGCTGAGCTAATAGACTAGGCTTGATGAAAAGGGTTCTATATTTAGCTTTCCTCTAACAAATACAGTCATTTTTTTATAGGCTCACAACAGAATATTTTAAGGTATTTGAGAACTAGCAGAGAGCTTTCCTCCTTACATTGAATTAAGAAACTTCGTAGTTTTCTTTCCCATCTTTCTTATTCACATGACAAAATGTGGTTGTAGGCGCAGGGTGAAAACGAGTATAAGCTTATACAGAATACAGAAGTGGTTCCAGAAAATGACACATACCATTGTATTTTAAGCCGTGGGAACTGACAGCGATTGATATTTTCTCGCTGACCGGAGCGGCCATCTTAGTGGGGAAAACGCCGGTACATTTGATCTAAATACGACCTTCTTCATCCTTATACCATTATTGTAATTAAATGCGTATAGTCTGGAAGAGTATTAAGACAGGTATTAAAAGATATTTGATTTTAGTCTTAGTCAGGGGTCGAACCCGAGACGTATCTCGTCTGATCCGAGGGAACAAGGGCCTCGTTGCTCGTGAACCGAGGTGTACCGGTGGTCACGCGCCTCGCTTCATGTCCCCGCTAGAGGGTAATGGGCAAATCCTATCCAGACTCGCCCGCTAATGGGCAACCCAACTAGAGATTGACGCGGAAGAGGACGTTTACCAACAGATTAGTAGTTAGTGCCTCTTGTTTGTTCTGAGGTGACTTTGTTTGCGCGTTTGGTAAGGGATATTGTATGCTCTAAGATGTGACTTTATTTGTTTGTGTGGGAGAATTTTGGCTGTCAGGGTGTGTCGAGTCACAGTTGTTGCCTAAGAAAGAAGGGGTAAAGTCCAGAATGTATGCTGTCGAGATGAGTCGAGTCACAGTTGTTGCCTAAGCAAGAAGGAGTAAAGTCCAGAATGTATGCCATCAAGATGTGTCGAGTCACAGCTGTTGCCTAAGCAAGAAGGAGTTAAGTTTAGAATGTTCGCTGTCGAGGTGTGTAAAGTCACAGTTGTTGGCTAAGCAAGAAGAAGTTAACTCTAGAATGTATGCTGTTGAGGTGTGTAAAGTCACAGTTGTTGCCTAAGCAAGAAGGAGTTAAGTCTAGAATGTATGCTGTCGAAGTGTGTTAACCCACAGTTGTTGTCTAAGCAAGAAGGAGTTAAGTTTAGAATGTTTGCGGCTGGGGTGTGTAAAGTCACAGTTGTTGGCTAAGCAGGAAGGAGTTAAGTTTAGAATGTTTGCTGTCGAGGTGTGTAAAGTCACAGTTGTTGGCTAAGAAAGAAGGAGTTAAGTTTAGAATGTTTGCTGTCGAGGTGTGTAAAGTCACAGTTGTTGGCTAAGCAAGAAGGAGTTAAGTTTAGAATGTTTGCTGTCGAGGTGTGTAAAGTCACAGTTGTTAGCTAAGCAAGTAGAAGTTAAGTCTAGAATGTATGCTGTCGAGGTGTGTAAAGTCACAGTTGTTGCCTAAGCAGGAAGGAGTTAAGTCTAGAATGTATGTTGTCGAGGTGTGTAAAGTCACAGTTGTTGCCTAAGCAAGAAGGAGTTAAGTCTAGAATGTATGCTGTCGAAGTGTGTAAACCCACAGTTGTTGTCTAAGCAAGAAGGAGTTAAGTTTAGAATGTTTGCGGCTGGGGTGTGTAAAGTCACAGTTGTTGGCTAAGCAGGAAGGAGTTAAGTTTAGAATGTTTGCTGTCGAGGTGTGTAAAGTCACAGTTGTTGGCTAAG
>CABFVZ010000055.1:822089-849785 GCA_902151445.1 Timema monikensis
GAGGGACATACTGTCATTGACCTTTCACCGCCTGCTTTAAATAATCTACCAGATAATGCACTCAGTCTACACCTACACCCTGACTTATTCGGTCTAGGCTATGTTTTGTTTCGGCGCAAACCCACACCGAGACAGGCACGTGGACAAAGGCGTGAACATTTCATCTTGTCTGGATTCGCCTCCTAGATGTTTTTATTGAATTGTTTATTCTCCCCAACTGGATTTTCAATAATTAATCACGCAAATATGGCTATATTTTTACTAAATTTTTAACCTTTTACACTTCATTAGTGTAATTAAAATGTGAATAATCTAGACGGGATATATATTCCTGACCCCCCTTTCCCAAACTCCCTTATTTTTTTATTTTTTTAGCACCTCATTTTACAACCTGTACGGGTTGTACGCATATGTACTAATTACGTGATTTAGGGATGAGGAAGGTTGAATTTAGATTAAGTGTACCCGCATTTGCGTGGAAAACTATTTTTTTAAACCCTCAGTACACCCGACCGGGATTCGAATCCTTAGATACTGTATCGAAGTAAGTAGCTCAATTAGTTACTGTATTGAAGTAAGTAGTTCAACTAATTACTATTTTTAAGTATTAGCACTAGTTACTGTACCAAAGTAAGTAATTTAATTAGCTACTGTATTTAAGTAGTACCACTAGTTACTGTATTAAAGTAAGTAGCTCCATAGTTACTGTATTGGAGTAAGTAGTTCAATTAGTTACTGTCTTGAAGTAGTACCATTAGTTACTGTATTTAAGTAGTTCCTCTAGTTAATGTCTTGCCTTTAGTTACTGTTTTAAATAATAATAATAATAATATTTAGCACCGCGTCTTACTAACCGTTCGGGTTATACGCTTTAAGTACTAATTACGCTAATGGGTTAGTAATTGGTAAGGTTGAATTAGAGGAAGTGAACCCACATTTGCGTGGAGGGAGAGTGGAAAACCATTTTGGAAAAACCACCCCCAGTTCACCCGACCACAGTTCACCCGACCGAGATTCGAACCTCGATCTCCCCGTCCTCAGCAGTCGAGCTCAACACGACAAGCGCGTTAGCCAACTACGCCAGTGAGGCGGGTAACTACTGTTTTAAAGAAGTTCCACTAGTTACTATCTCTTCTTGTTTAACCCTAATCGCGTGTAAAAGGTTAGTATACGTACTGACAACGCTGTCTGAACTATATCTTTATCTAGATCATTAGTTTCAATGAACTGGTTAATTATCGATTGACAGGTTCCTCGCGTGTTCGACCAGGTGCGCTATGTTTTAACAAGATGTAAACCCTTCTGGTGGATTTAGAATATTTTCATTCGGTGGGTCTGAATGATAAATATGACCATGATAATAAATAACTTTTTAAACCAGTTCATTTCACTTTAAGCACATATAAAAATTATAAATATTATAATACAAAGTAATATTAAAATATATATTTGAAACACTTTTATGGTTTTATTTTGTGTTTGCATGTTATTAGAAAAAACTAATGTAAAAAAAATGGTTGAAAATACAAAAGTGAAATAATGCAAGTCATTAGCAAGTATTTATTGTCACAGTATTCATTTTTAAATCACGTAACCGACATATATTTTAGTTTATCAAACCTACTTCTTATTTTTTTAAATTCAATAATTTTCACTTTCATAATGTGCTTGTTGGCGGGGCAAATTACTACAAAGTTTCTCCAGGAAAAACTTCATATCTTCTTTATACAATTTTACAGTATTTAATCGTTCCTCGCTCATGTTTATAATAAGTATGTGTAGAATGATAATATTAGTGAAAAGACAACATAAACATCACAACCGCAGTTTGATAACAGTATAAATCAACCGAAAGCACAATAATGATGACAATATTTATTAATTATACCGTGGAATAAAAAACGTAAACGCAACGCGAAGAGAGTTTGCTACCATTCAAATGACTCATTCTAGTATACTAGAGGGAAAAGGGAGAAAGTAAAAGTTTAAAGTTTAACCTAAAAAAATTGAGCTAGTGCTGCCATCTGTTTGACAACAATCTACGGCCGCGGGTCAGATTTGGTCCGTCCGATTTATCTTATCTGGCCCGCCAAATACTTAACAAACAAACAAATTGTGTCGATAAAAATAAACTAATAGCTAGTTATTATATGAGAAATATAAAGTTGAACATTTTGGCCAGAAATATTATCCAAGTCACCCCACCATTTTTTTTAAATCCATGTGACCCACGATATCAAAACGGTTGCCGGCCCCTGTATTAGACACTCATGAAATCTTTCTAATGCTCTTTAGATTTCGGTTAAAAGAGATATCTGTCATAATTAAATTAATTTTAAGAAGTTTTTTTGGGGTCTTTGTTGGATTTAATATCTAAAATTCATCCTGGAAAATGTGTGTAATGTTACTTTAGCCATTTTTCCCCTGTGCTCTTTATATACTACTACGAATATTATCGTTTACTCTTGTTTGAAATGGTTTTGCATAATTTCCGTAAATGTCAGAGATAGACTTTACTAAAGATTACCCACTCCACACTCTTGAAGGTAGGTTATGTCTAAAAAGACAGTGAAGGGCGAACAACCTGAACTGTACTGTGTAAAGAAACAAGGCAATAGTAAGTTGGATTATTTACTTTGTTGGAATTATATCATTTTACGTTTTAGGCATTGTATTATTTACTTTGTTGGAATTATATCATTTTACGTTTTAGGCATTGTATTATTTACTTTGTTGGCAGTGTATTATTTACATTGTCAGCGTTCTATTAATAACATTGTCGGTATTATATTATTTAATTTGTTGACATCGTATTTTTTAATTTGTTGGCATCATATTATTTAATTTGTTGGCATTGTATTATTTACTTTGTTGGCATATTAATTTTTTGGTATTATATTATTTACTTTATTGGCATTATATTATTTACTTTGTTGGCATTATATTATTTACTTTGTTGGAATAGTATTATTTACTTTGTTGGCATTATATTATTTAATTTCTTGGCATTATATTATTTACCTTATTGGCATTATATTATTTTCTTTGTTGGTATTGTATTATTGACTTTTTCAGCATTGTGTTATTTATTTTTTTGTCATTGTGTTACTTACTTTTTTGCCATTATAATAATGTTATAATTACAGCAGGGAGGTAAACTGACTCTTTAGACCTCACCCCTTTGGAATCTTGAACCCACCTCTTATCAAGTACAGAGGTCAGTAAAGCTGTCTCGAGATATCTACATTTAGCATTATATGATAAGCTACTGTGCATTCCATTTGCGTGAAGGGGGTCTACATTTTATTAGAACACGCTGTCCAACAGTCAACGAAAAAACAACCACACAATTTATAATTTACTGAGGGGGACAGGAAATAATATAGGCTTCTTTAATGATTAATAAGGGTGTGGTGCTTTTAAAACTTATAGCATAGTTCTCTCATAAACACTAAACACTAATAAAAGTTGTAAGACGAGAAAAAATAATTGGTTGATCAATAAAATATAATTTTTACAACAGGCTATAAAAAATAGTTGATCATTTATTGATGACAAATATTTAAAATATTACAGATAAATTTATAAATTACTATAGGTGGAAACCTGTACTAAAACTACTTTAATAAAATTATATATATATTATTATTATAATAAAGATTGATCTTCACGTCTTGATATCCCTCCGGGCTATCCACCAACAGAGTAAGGATGAGGATGGTGGAACGTAGAGGAAATTTATCCATATTTCCATAGAGGGAGAGCACGGAATTCTACAGGAGAAACCATCCTCACTATACCTAGCCAAGACTCGAACCCCAACCTCCCCGTACCCGGCCAACCAGGCTAAATAGTATCTTCTTTATAAAAACATTTATCAATAAGCTTATTGCAAGGTGTCATCAATAATTATGAACTGGGCCCGCACGCAAAGTGGGTTATAGCTTCTACAACCCAAACTGGTGGTAGCGTTGTCTACGGTGTCAGGATCACAATAGATTGATTCCCGGTGACCGAGAGGGCGGAGTTTGAATCTTGGTCGGGCTCCCGGTGGCGTTGTTTTCCTAATTTAAGTTTCCCACCTTCCTCTTCACATTTTTACCCTTCGCGGTTGTACGAATATCTACTAATTAAGTTAATGGGTTGGGGATGAATAAGTTTGAATTCAAAGGAAGTTTACCCGCATTTGCCTGGAGAAAGAGTTAGTAAACCGTTTCGGAAATACCACCCTCAGTATACCCGACTGGAATTCAGACCCCTGTCTCCCCGTCATCGGCAGTCTAGTCCATTGTGAGAGTGATGCCTTAGGTCATACTGCCATCAAAACGGGTCTCTTCAAATTAATTCGGGTAACATTTCCTCTAAATTTACCTCCCCACCTCTACCCCATTGACCAAACCCTTAGAAAAAATCCATGTGTTAAAACATATTGATTTAATAAAAACCAATGGTGCCGTTCGTTCTTTCACACCACGTGAAGAATAAATGCAGACCTCCCTCAGTGTTTAAACCGACAGGAAGAGCTATCGTTTGAAATATAGTGGGCGCCGCTTAATGTGATCGCATTGGGACTGACAGGAATCGATAACAATAGCCGATTGATAATAATAAACGATACCACATTAAATACAGATGATTTGTTATAAACGATAACAAGAAGAAACTACAGTATTATTATTATTATTATTATTATTATTATTATTATTATTATTATTATTATTAGCACCGCGTCTTACTACCCGTTCGGGTTATACGCACTTACGCTAATGTGTAATAGTAGGGTGATTGTGAGATGAAATGGAGGACCTACAGTTTAACGTGGAATCCGAACCACGGTGGAGGCCTGGCATTCCCCACATTCACAAGATGTCTTGTCAGAGGTGAAGGAAGGGTTTGGGCAATCAGATAAATCTGTGCCAGGGCCGAGGATTGAACCCTGAACTCCCAACGAACTACAGTATTAATTTTACCTTGTTTTACCTTTAATTTGTGTATGTTAAGACAAATTACATATGAATATATAGTGTGTAAACGTTTACTGTATTTACATTTTAAAAAATACGAGAAAAATTACATTAAAGTACCCTAAATATATTTTTAAGTTTAAAAAAATTACTAAACATAACAAAAGTGCTTTACTTGATAAAGTGAGGTTATATCGTAATGCGCCGCATTGGTTGTAACGAAAAGAATGCACACACCTAATGTTCATCACGTGCAGAAAACACCTGAAGCTAAAACTAATCTAAAATTATTATCTTAGTATTTTCACCCTACAGATTTGAAAAAAAATATATATATATATATGTATAAACAATAACTGGAGCTTTGATTACAATATACGAAGAATTTATTAATATGTTTAAGCATACAAAGAGTCGGGTCTACAAGAAACTGATAGCATTATCTCTCAGTGATCACAATAAGCGGTGCCTACTGTATATGGATGGTTTCATTGAACCTTATCAAGTCTTTTAGCTTGTATTGTGTGTAAAAACTAGGCTCGTTCACAATAGGGGGGTGTATGAATTACCTTCTTCCCAGAAATAGCAACTAAAAATATAATATTAAGTTGAAATTGTTTGTTTTTATCACTGCGTCTTACTACCTGTTCAGGTTATACGCATAAATGATAATTATTTTAATGGAGTAGGGATGAGAAAGGAATCGTTTCAGAGGTGGTTTACCCGCATTTGTGTGGAAGTAGAGTGGGGAACCATTTAGGGAAAAATCACCCTCAGAACACCCAACCGTGATTCGAACCCCGATTTTCCCGTCTTCAAAAGGCCAGTCCGACATGATAGTGACGCCTCAGACCCTTTGGCCACTGAAAAGGGCTCAATTGAAATTAAAATGTACCTTATCAAGACAAGTATATTATTTATTATAAAAGTGTGCTGAGATAGTAAAATATTCACTCAGATTTGAATTGAATCTCTTATATTATTTGAAATTTGGACCCGATTATAGTTGGTAAAGATCAATATTCGATGCTAAATTGAAAATCTTGGATTCGCACAGGTTCAAACATAACTTAAATAAATATTTATGAGAAAATAAAGAAAATTGAAAATCAACAAATGTTTTAAATAGTGCTAACTATAAACAAAAGGCTAGGCATTTCATTCAAAACCATTCATTTTTAAAGAAAACGCCTAGAATCGAATTTCAATAGAAAATATTTGCCTTGAGTAGTATAGATTCACTAAAAAAATATATATATCGAAACGATATATTTATTGAGTCATTTTTCAACGAGTATTATTTTATATTTATGAGCGGTGTAATTTTTTTTAAAATTTCATCTTAAATTAAATTTTAACTAAACTAATTGTGAAAATGAAGCTTAGCTATAGTATATTCACCTTGAATAACAGCTCAAAAAGTTACTAGAAATAGTCCCTTAGATATCCCTACGCCAACAGCTGATATTTCTCACTTTGAATAACTGTAATGAAAACATATGGTAATGTATGAATGTGATACTTAACCACTGTAATTTAGGCTAATATCATCTATATTTACTTGAGGTCGGGCACAAAGCTTATTTATCATTTTATATCACTTTAAAAATTATTATTCACAGCACTTTCACAAAAGGTCTAACGAGCATAGCTTCATAATGGCGACCGACGAATTTAAACCATGTGATCGAACATGACGGGAACATGTTCTTTACAATGATGCACTCACGCAGTGGATACAAATATTTTATTCAGTTAAATATTTCGAAATACGATAAAATAATTTATTACATATACAAAAAATTACGAGTATTTTCTCTTTTCCAAGTAAATACGATGCCTTTAATAAAAGGTATTAATGTATGCACTATATTACATATCATAAATAACATTCTAAGAAAAAGAATAAGTGCTTTTAGTTATGTTTAAAATATTGTTTTGGACTGGGTGGAAAGAAACGATTAAAAGTAATGAAATAGTGTGAGAAAAATTAAGTTTACGTTATCTCAAATGTAAAGTATAACATTTGATCAAAAAAATTGGCATTTATAACAAAACAGTAATCTTTTACGCGTGCTGGAAACCCAAAATCTAAACATATAATTTTTGAATTGCCATCCAGGAAAAAACCTATCATGAACATACTCTACTTAAAAGTGGGAGAAGGGTAAGCGAGTTAAGTTCTTTAATCTTATAATATTTGTAACAAAAACATTTTTGGTCAAAATAAATTAAAGTTTGGCTTCATTAGTTAAATTAAGTTTAATTTTCTATCTCAATAGTTTTTTAATATGTGGCATGGGCATCGTGGAGCTCTACCGGGAAATTTTTTCTTCGGGGTCTTGTTCAAATTCCACTCTGTTGATGACAAATATTCAAGAACAGCTGTTGAGAATACTAAATTTAGAAAATTAAACTAAACCTGTCCTCTGAAGAAATATTTTATTTATTTTATCTAAAATGGGTTTTATTTTAATAAAAATTGCAAAAATACCTAGCTTAACTTTCATTTTCTTCCACCAAACCTTAAGAGTTTGTGCAAATATGTCATGGTAATTTTAATAAAAGAGACCTTCAACCCTCGAGATATTATCATTACTGGTTCTGAGCTACAAGATGAGTGATTACCCTTGTTAGCACCCCTCCAGCCCCCTCAGCTCCCCTCATCAAACTACTAATCAACTTCTTACCCGATCAATAACCCACGAAGTCGATTTCACGTTGAAGGATTTTCCTTTTGATTCGAATGTCAACTCACTTTAATGACCAAGCTCTAATTTGCCGAGGAATCGATTTAGACACTGTCCACATTCATTCTCGTCAGCTTTTATCAAGGTCATTTACAAATAAATTTAGTTTAAAAAAGCCTGCCACCCTATGTATCAGGGGTTTCCAACTTAAAAGTGTCTAAAGGGCGATGGCCATAACTATTGAAACCAAGTCAATTTACGCAAAAATGAGAACAGGTATTTAATTCTCAAAGAAATAAGAAGTGGTAATTTAAACATGTTTAATTACATACTAATCAAATTGTTCTACTAAAATATACTATCTTTGATACGTCAATATAATGCAGCAGATGTAAGGAAGAAATTACACATGAACATCAGTTGGAGCATCATGCAATTTTTACATACAAGTCAAAACTTTCAGTTTCTCGGTTAAAAACATCAATGTTACTACAGTAGATTACTTTTCAAAGAAACTGCGTGTTTCGAGGAAAAAGTCATCTCGGGCCGCCATGGCGCACCAGTTATAAACCCCTGATATATATATAGACTAAATATTACTATTATCCTTATTATTTTTGATTATTTTATTCTCTTTTGACTACTTATGTACGCTCTAACTTTACACATTAAGCTCTCAGAATATGATTTTTTTTTCTAATCATTAAATGACTCTTAGAGCAATTTGTATAGTCATAATTGAGGTTCTAGGTACTGTATATTTTATAATCTTCTAGCCTAAGTATTGAACAACAGTACAGAAATAATACTTTCCATCAAGAGGGAGGGGGTGAGCCCTCTAGTAAAAATAGTGTACAATGTGTTTATTTTATGTATACAAATGAGTAATTTATTACTTATGTTCTCTTTGGCATATAATCCATCCACTGCTCATTATTGAACCTTTATTTTTTTCCATTTGTATTTACCGTTATATCTATCTTCATACATTCATAGCCAAGTAATTTAGTTTTTGACAGGTTCACATTTAATGGGCAAGAACAATTTTTTTAGCACAAAAACTTTGTCAACGAACGTGTTAAAATATTTTGTTTGTATAGC
The DNA here is from genome assembly GCA_902151445.1 of Timema monikensis. Taxonomy (NCBI): domain Eukaryota; kingdom Metazoa; phylum Arthropoda; class Insecta; order Phasmatodea; family Timematidae; genus Timema; species Timema monikensis. The sequence continues at coordinate 830,845 of CABFVZ010000055.1, forward strand.
TCTTGAAAACTTTTTAAAAATTGTGTTACCTGATGATAATTTATCACGCTGTGTGGGTTGCATTTAAAGTAAAATAATTTTGGAATTCCCCTCTGCTAACTCTTAAAGACCTGCACACCCCTTCCCTTCATTATAATAGCTCGAAAATTAGTAGTTCACCCTTATAGGATATTTGTTCACACCCTACTGTTAGTAACCTTTTCCGCTTCTCCAAACACAAACACGCAACCCTTGCTCTCATTCTATTGTCCATCCCTGCAAAGGTTTTTTTTTTCCTGTTTTCCTATTTTGGATGAACACCGACTCTTTTTATATCGATGCTTCCAGGAAGATTAAATTATTCTTCAAACCATTTCCACTAATAACCCGAATAGCGGAGCTGTGAATGATTATCTAAACAACCATTGCTATAGAAATATACTTCAATACAAATAAATATTTGTGACGTACAATATTTAAAACATCTATATTCAAGAATTTATACTTTTTATCTCCCTGATTACATTGAATAAAGTATTGCGTACAAATTATTTAGGAAATTCTATCTTGACGAGTAGGCAACAGCGTAAATATGGTAATTATATGCATTAGTAAAGACGTTATTTCCCATTTCTTAGTTCTGCTGTATCATGCATGCATAAGGGTTCGGCCAGACCGGCAAACGTACGAACGGGTGAGTGAGCGACTGGGTGGCCAAACTGGCGAGCACATGATTAGAAGAGGGCTCTCGATAGTTGTTGACGAGGAGGCAAAAGTTAGAAGCTTGGCTCAGATGTTGTGGTTATCTCATCCTTTCTCCGCGCTAATGGTGATTCTTGTTTGCAAAAGTCTACTTTGATTATAAGATTGGAAGTATTCTAAAATATCACACACACACACACACACATATATATATATATATGTGTGTGTGTGTGATATTTTAGAATATATATATAAGTATTAGTTATGGTCTTACCAATCAAATTAGGCCGTTAGTAAGTAGCAAGTGTGTTAAGACTATCGATAATTATATAAAAAAAGTCAAATATCTGGTTAAGTTGAGAAGTTTTCCTAGCATTCACTGAACAAACATAATAATATTGGCCAGCGCTTGTAAACTAGATTGTCCCGGATCGAGCGCGCACCAGTTTGGCCACCTCTCATTACAACCAATGTGTTCTAATTTATATTTTATTCGCTCACGCACTTGAAAGATAGAACTGGTTATATTTTTCAAGCGCGCGTGCTGATGCCAGACCAGTCTAGTATGTAGGCGCTGGCCAATATTATTGTATGTTGGTTAATTGAGTGCTAGGAAAACTTCTCAATTTTACGTGATTTGTTTTTATTTTTATAATCATCGATAGGTTTAGCACATCTGCTACTAACTAACTGGCTATATTAATTGGTAAGATCATAAACCATAGCTTGTAGCATACAAAAGCACCGGTTTTACATGTAAACATAGAATAGCATAAATATAATTAACACTGTGATTACAAGTGCTAGTATATTCGAATAATATGTGGCAGGTGTTAACTGATTGTGGATTAATGTTGCCGGGAAAACCCAATGCTCCAGGAAAGCTGCCCCAGTTGATCAGGCCGGCACCCCCAGCAAATCTATATCTTACTCTCAAGCCACGCTTCCAAGAAAAGGCAGATAATTTTCTTTGGGCGCCACATCAGCAAAGATCGTTAGTGGTCACTCACCACAATTTCGCAACTTAACCCACCATCCCCCCTTAGATGTCGTGATGCTAGCCTGTCCTCAAGTTTATCAGGTCCGTAACTATATAAGCGTCATCCTTCACTTCATATAATATATTTTATTGTATTAATTCGACGGAGGAAAAACTTATATGTAAACCTACATCGTCGAAGAATCTACGAGTCACTACGATGTGTCAGACGTTGGTTTCACCACCCCGTCGCGGTGGAAGCCTCTTCTGAGACTTCTACAATTTTGAATCTGAGTTAGATTCTAAACTCCTCTTTGGATATGTACATAAGACACATTTTTATGCATCAGAATGTCTGACTTTATTATCTATGTCTATAAGACAGTTTTATGTGTCAGGATGTCTGACTTTATTTTATATACCCATAATGCATAGTTTTGAATGTTAATCTTAACGCTCTTTTTCTATGTCCATAAGACATAGAGTTGTTCGTCTAAATTATGACATGTTTTCCTATGCATATAAGCGTAGTTTAGAATGGGGGGTTTAATGCTCTATTTATCATGGACCATACGTCTTAAATTACTATGTCATTGTGTCTGACTTCTTTGTCTAAGTCCTTAAGACATATTTTTATATATATTGGAGAATAATAATTACTCCCTAAACGATATGTCCATAATTAGGAATTCTTTGTGGCGGAAATCAGACTATCTAACGTTTTCTTTTATGACCTAGTTGGGTCAGTGACAGATGCAGTCACTCTTGTCTCTTTGTAGTGCATCTACTTAGTGTGCGCAACCTGTGGGAGCACTACTAGTTGGTAGTCGTGGCCCGCGGGAATAGGGTTTAGTCTCCGGCCCCTGTAGGAGTCGTTTGTATCAAGTTATAGTAATATTTTATATTGTTAGTACTTATTACTGTGTGCCCTAGTAATGGTTGGAAGTATAATTATACTATTGAATGTCCAGGCAGTGCTTATTAGGAATTGACCGGCCATAGTATTTTAACCGTGTATATGCCTGATTGCTCGCCATGTACTATTTATAAAATGGTGGTTCCTCTTCAATGAAATTAACCTTAGATTCTCGTAACTCTCTAGAGAGTTAACTCAAGCTTGCTAGCTTATTTGTTTATCTATCCTCATAGGAGCTCTATAAAATTAGGGTTGAATACCCCTTGTTTTCATTCACTATAATGTCACTATTATTCATAAATATACCTTTCTGGTCCTAGTATGGTATTAGCTAGGCTATATTATCTTCATGTATTATGGCTTATCCATATATTATTATTTTGCCTATCTTTGAATGCCGCTATGTTGAGGCAGACGCTCCTTCGTAGGAAAATTTACTAAACTATTCTATAATATATACTTTCTTACTTCTGCTAGTGCCTTGTCACCAAGGTGTTTATTTCGGAAAGTTTACGATCATGGTAGCTGAATAAAGTTATCTTTAATAACAATGGACTGTTTGATCAATAATATGATTAAATATATAAGTAATTCTATTTTTCTTGTCTACATTTAATTAAACTGCTCTGTTAAACTTATATATATTTCTCTTATGTCTCAATTCTCCAAAAACTTTCTTAATTAACTTCGTGTGTAATTGTAATGGTCACTTCTACTTAATAGGAGAAGCGAGGATTATATATATAAAACTGATGTTATAATACTTAAATATTATAATCATAGTAGGCCTTTACAAATAAAAATCGCCATTAGCGCGATAGAGGATGGGAAAACCACAACAATAAATCACTTGTCAAAAATCACCCTCATTTCACTGAACCAAGATTCGAACTTTTACCTCCTCGTCAACAACTATCGAGAGCTATCTGCTAATCACGAGTTCACTCGCCACTTTGGCCGCCCAGTCGCTCAGTCGCTTATTCACACGCTTGTTAGTTTGGCCGAACCCTAAGGCTCAACAGATGGTGGTAATTCTATACGGCAATAGCCAACTGGTCTAATTACGTTCTGGACATTGGTTACATACCCCCCCACCCGAAAATAGTCCGCAAATAACGTTATGTATTTGTTTTTATTAGTTCTTCGCGCCTCACTACCTCGCTGGGATTTACATAAATGGGATAGGGATGAAGATAGTCTAATATAATTTAAAGGAAGTGTACCTGCATTTTCATGGTGGGAGAGTGGGGGGACCTATATATACAAATAAATGGTTAAGCACAATCTTGCATAGTTTCTTATTATTATGACTTTTGCAGTAGTTTGAAATACAATTTTATAAAATCGGTTATCAGTAACCCACCCTTAAAAGTTTTTATTCTAAAAAAAGTATTATTTTGTTGCTCAAATAAAACATATCTGATGTTTTTTTAATGGTTAGGGCCATTTAAAAAAATTCAAATGTTCAAAAATCAGTAAACATTAAACTATTCTTAATTTTACTCAGAAAAAAGTAGTGCTATTTATAATTAAATATACTCCTTAGGTACCTATTTTAAAAAGATCGTCAGTCATTTTTTAAACATTTAGAATTTTTCAAAATCAGTTATCTTTGATCTCTATTTCGCCTTTAGTTTAGACTATCTAAAATGTAATATCAAGTTTTAACGAAGTCCATCAACCAGTTTCTGATTTGGCCCCAGATTTGGACATGAAAGACTCACTTTTTTTTTTTAGTTCAGAGTAGGCCTTAATGAAACATCAATATAAAATGTAATCGTGAGTCAAAATATCTTTGTAAAAGTTAAAAAACAATAACACCTTAACAGGTCTCTAGAACAGCTCTTTTTACCACGCATTCTTTGAATTTGAAATCTTCATTTGGTGAATACATTTAATTTTGCTTTAACTAATGAATTCAGAAACATAGCTCTAAGATATTTAATTTTACCCATGATTAGTTACCAGAGACCTATTTTAAAGCTTCTTCTTACAAGCTTGCGACAATATCAATATTTATACTCGCACAAATACAGTTATTTGAATTTGGCAAAACAATCGATAATCATTGTCAGTGAGGAAGAAATAAAACAAATTCCACATATTTATTTTTGTCACATAAGTTTGACCTTGACAATGAAATAAATGGCATGCTATCGTATTGTAATTTCTCTAAAGGTTCTATCTTAAGAATCATAAAACATGAAGTGGAACAACTGTTTGTGTTTTGTAATGCTCTGTTGGCGTGACACAAGTTACATTGTTATTGCTTAGAATTCTCTGCATGCAATGAACATGTCACTCACGCTCCCCTCTCCGCACGATCCTTTTCAAAGTGTAAATAATATTAACAACAATATATTCTCTGGCGCGCGCATCATGCGCGAACCGCTGTACTCCCTCTCCTTCCTTCCCCACTATTTTTTTTTTCCTCCCCGACTATCGTTCGCTCTCGCGGCTGGAGGCTGAACTTCAAGAACTTCCGAGTTCTGCCAGACGCACCGCAGCTTCAGCGGGAATAAGTTGTCTTTGACTTTTACTTTAATATTTCTTCATGCACGGTCAACCATTTTGACACGTGCTTTTTTCTTTTGTTTTCACAGTATAAATATGGTTTCCTTTTTTAAGAACACTTAAAAGGCATTTCTTTTTCATCACTTTCGAGTGTTTGGAGATTGAAGTGTTTGACTTTACTTCTAAATACCTGTTCGAATAAGGTCCTATTTTTTATTTTAAATTTGTGCGCGGTAAAAAAACACTCACGCCCGAAGTTCAATTCAAACGATCATTAAGAGCCTTTGCTGTTGTCCATTTTACAACTATAAGGTAAGGATTTTGTTTAAGATAATAATGAATAAATTATGTACAGCAAACCATGAGTACATTTTGAATGTACGAGCTTTCATTCACAACAGTTCACTTTTGTTAATCTTGTTTTGATTATAATTCAATGTTTTTTTTAATGTGTTAACGTTGATAATATTATGATTTTGTGTACGTTAACAATGTGGTTTTGTGCTTTCGCCACCTGAAGAATATTTTTACCGGTAAAGTTTGGTCTAATTGCTAGTAAGTTTATTTCGAAAACTACTACGCGTTTTTTTTTTTGTGATAATCTAAATATTCTTTCCAACACTTATTTTTAAAATTAATTCATATCTATAAGCAACCCACTAGCTGCTCTGTTTTTAATACCCATATTCATATTTTTTGTTAACTAGTATTCAATTTGTAACGCCAAGTGTCTACAGCTTTGTTTATTTTTGTGTTTAGTTTGCCAGTGCTTCATATATTTTTTTAATTTTGTTTTAAAATTATCATAATACCTGCTGAATTATTGATTTTGGAACGCGAAAATTCCCCCACAAACTATTTTGTATATATTTGTTTACGTTTATTTAGTGTAATTGCCCGTACATGAGAACAAATTTAATTTTAAATAACTACAGACGGTACATATAGATACCGGTATCATTGTTCATATATTTAAATTGCTTCATACGCGCACCGGTGGTAACGCGTTCTAAGACGTTAACGCTAATATGCGTGCATTTCCTTTAAGCTACCCTCTCTCCATTGAACTTTAAATAATTCTACGCAGATACAAACATTGATAAGAACTCACAAGCTTTGAGTGTATGAAGAAAGGGAAGAAAGAAAATATCAAAATAAGGTAAACGAACAGTCCAACAAATTAAACTACCCGTCGCCTAACCGTGAGGGGAGGGAGTGCTCGGGTGTCAGGCCCCAAAGAGTCGTGGGAAGGAGTGTCAATATTATAGGGACATGAGAAGCAACCCGCATAGCACCCACTCTATTTTATTTTTAGTATTACGATTATTAATTTGCTTATTAAGGGGTTAAGGAGTAGGGATTATGAATAAAACTTAGATAAAGGGCACCCGTATTATTGTGGAAGGAGGGTGAGAAAATCTCACAATGATAAATATCCCATATATAACCACCCCCTAATGTATCCGGCCGAAATTCGGGCCTCGAGTTTCCCATCTTCAACAACCAAGTCTTATCAAGGACCTGACATCAGAGAACGCGTGACTATTGGTCCTGATAACGCCCACCCCAATTTCACAAAGTATGCAATACCGTTAAATAAACTATTATAGTTAAATGGGTATTTTTATCTAACGCTAGACTATGACTCAGAATTCAGCCATATTTAAAAAAAAGTTGTTTTTAAATATTAAGGGGTGCAACGTTTTCTTATTTTCCCTGGACGCCATCAATCCTCTGTAGAAAAATGGTACGCGCGTACGTATCTGAAATAGCCTCGTGCTTAAAAGTACGTACTCGGCGGCCGCATAGTCTAAGGCGTCACACTCGTGTTAAACTGGACTGCCGATTACTGGAGATCGGGGTTCGAATTCGGGCTGGGTCTACTGAGGGTGGTTTTTTCCCTTAAATGGTTTCCCACTCTTTTTCCACGCAAATGAAGGTAGACTACCTTTAAAATGCTTCCTGCCTCATCCCTACCTCATTAGAGTAATATATATGCGTATATCCTGAACAAGTAGTAAGACGCAGTTATTATTTTATTTGATTAGAGTGAACAAAAATGATTGGACTGATCCCAATTTCACTGTTGTCATTTAAAGAATACAAAAAACCACACTTTGATAGGTTTTCTGTTTCGAGCATAATCATGTATATAATTTCACGGCTAAACGGTCGTGAGATGGGCTCTTAGATTAAAATAGCTGGTAGGGAAGGGATTTATTTTGGGAAACTGCATCAGCATTTGCCACACGAATACTTAGTTTTACGGTTGCGTTTCTAAAAAAATTCCTAATAGATGATCACTTGATAAGTGTTTGATGAATATGATGATAACCGCTTCGGTGGCCGCATTATATTACCTACCTGTCCCCTGGTTGAAACAGGTATGGTGAGCTTGTTATCTTTCAGGGTGAACAGACTGTACATGTTTAGCAAGCGTTCGTTATAAGACGGCGATTTTATTTGACTTTGTTTCTTATGCGCATTTCACCCTAAAAATGTGATTTATTTCGTAGACTAGTGCCTTTTTTAAATCATCATTTATCTCATTGATATTTAAGTGTAATAATTTAAAAATCATTTGCCTGGATACTGCCGATGAGATGGATATCGGAGTTCGAATCCCAGTTGGGTGTGCTGAGGTTTTTTCTAAATGGTTTTCTACTATCCCTTCTCGCTAATGAAAGTACATTTCCTTTCAATTCACCCATACCCCTATCCCCTTAACGTAATTAGTACATATTATGCGTATAGCCTGAATAGGTATAAATAAAGAAAATAATATTGCCTGGAAAGATTATAAAAAAACACATCTAATGCAACCAGTTTGTGTAAAACACCAGTCGTCAAAGTCAAGCGTGCCAGCTGCTAACCTAATCCTGCTGATATCTATTATACTATCGGTCACCTGGATGACAGGTTCAGACATTTAGGCTACTGATGATCGTAATTACCAACAACTCAGATTAATTACAGGTGTAGACTTGTGTTCGTAAGGTACAGACAGGGTGAGGGCCCTCCCTATACATCTTCAGAACCGCCCGACTCACATTTGAATTAGCTGCACCAACGCACCGTATTCATTTCAAACTACCATTAATCACCGTAATTACAACTTTCGACAGAAGTAGAAAGTAGTTTTCTGACCGCGGCGACGAGACGCCATCCAGAGAATAATTTTGGCCACATTGTGGTTTTATTTTGGTGACAGTTAAATATCTTGTTAATCACGCCGAAATACATTGTTGGCATTAAAATGTATCCTCAAAGGCACACGAAACACAAGGAGTTAATTGAATGCATAGAAATAAAAAAAATTGGCAGGAAACAGTCGAATAACGAATCACCGCACTCGTGGCCGTTGACATCGTTGAGATAGCCGAGGCTCTTTCTTACACGTCCATATAAATTACTCTTGCCTTAAATCAAGTCCCCAAACCTTTCTGCGACCCAAGGGCACGCACGTTCAAGACTTAATAAAGAGGGTGGCTGGTACCAAAAAAAGTTTTTTTTCCAACGGAAATTTATATTTGGACATCAAATTATAACAAATAAAACTATCTTAGCGAGATAAAAAAAAATTATTATTATTATTATCACCGCGTCTTACTACCCGTTCGGGTTATACGCACTTACGCTAATGTGTAATGTTAGGGTGATTGTGAGATGAAATGGAGGACCTACAGTTTAACGTGGAATCCGAACCACGGTGGAGGCCTGGCATTCCACACATTCACAAGATGATTAATACACGTCTTGTCATTGGTGAAGGAAGGGTTTGGTAATCAGATAAATCTGTGCTAGGACCGAGGATTGAACCCCGGATCCCAGCACAGAAGTCCGACACCAGGTCACCCGTCCTTCCTGCTAACGGTGTCCTTAGTTAAATGACCCATAAACCATTATNAAAAAAAAAAAATTTAAACCTATCATAAGTACAGTCCCATTCCGATAGACATAAACTTTTTTGTCATTGATTAGAGCTATACTATAACTCTTTTCATAAATTCATACGTCAAATTATGTGATCTGAAGTGTCACATTTGTTAGATAATATAAATACATATGAAATATTATGAATAAAATAATAACATGTTACCAATGTTGACCGTAAAAAATGATGTTCGTATTTTCTTCAACTGTATTCCTATCAGAATCCTACAATAGTTTTCATCCGATTAATCCAAAGAGTTAAACATATTCGACCCGCCTCGGTGGCGTAGTTGGCTAACGCGCTGGTTTCGTGTTGAGCCAAATTGCCGAGGAGGAGGAGATCGAGGTTCGAATCTCATTAGGCTGAACTAGAGGGGTTTGCCTAAATGGTTTTCTAAGCGGGTTCACTTCCTCTAAATTCAACCTTCCCAATTCTTAATCGATTAGCGTAATTAGTACTTAAGCGCTACCTCTAATGGGTAGTAGGACGCGGTGCTAAATAAAATAAATAAATAAATATTCTATTACGCTCCAATCATCACTCTGATGTATTATTCACATTGATGAAAATTAATGGGATCCTTGGCGCTGTATTTCATCAGCAATTTCTCGTAATTGGGAGAGGAAGATAATATTCTTTTTTCGTAAACGATCGTTGATCTGGGCATCGGATCTGTATTTTAATTTCATAATGTTTTTGGTTGAAAAGTACGAGAGGCATCTTTCACACACTGTCATATAAATGAAGCTAATGTGTACGCGATACGCTATTTACGGCCCATGGTTAAATGAACCGGTTGATTGGTCAATCACGGGCGCACCCAATTGGATCGGTGGGTGAAAGGCGCGCACCAGTATCGCGCAGGGGACCACTGCTTTGAATAATAAACAGGAAGCGGATTCCTAGGCACCAAAAATGTTCAAAATAGTCAGGCAGTAATAATATAAAATACTATTTTATTACCTACAGCTGATTCACATTGAGCTTCTTTTTTTTAGCGCCACGTTTCACTGATCGTTCGGGTTATACGCATATCCTGTACTAATTACATTAATATGTGTTAGGGGTTAGGAAGGTGGAATTTAGAGGAAGTGAATCTGCCTTTGCGTAGAGGGAGAGTGAAAAACTATTTGGTTAAAAAACACCTTAAGTACACCAGTCCGAGATTCGAATCTCGATCGCCCATTCATCGACAGTCCAGTTTACTGAGAGTGTGACGCCTTAGCTTATTCCACCACCGAAGCAGGTCACATTCTGTTAATCACGAGATAGTTTTCTAGATTTTCAGTAGTGAAATGGATTTTTTTTTATATAATATTTTATATAATTTGAAAAGCTGAGTCAAGAGACAACATTTCTAATTTTACGAAAAAGTTGGAACTTTTCTCTTCCAACGGCATGCCGTTTCCTCCAAAGATGTCTGCCAGTTTTCCCACTGTCTCACCTCCCCCTCACCCCAAGTCCCCCCTGCCCCACCCAATTTACGTTCATTGGAAGCTATTTAACAAGACGTGATGATTTTTAAACCTTTTCCAAACAATAATGTCGTGACTTATAATTTCTAAGAAACTGGACACACTATTCCAGCAGAAAATCCATAACGTATGAAAAAGAGGTCAAAGCCGAAATAGGCTCGTGTCCATAAAATAGGCAAAAACCGAATGGGCAAGTATAGGCAATACCAAATTAACATATTGCACTCGGAATAGCACGAAATGCATAATATACAGTGTATATCTAAACTGCCTATGTTTTACGACCAAGGAAAAGAAAAGGCAAAATCCGGTCCCTAAACTAAAGTAAATAGGCCTACCTTTTTTGTGCGCCGCGTCTTACCACCCATCCGGGCTACCAAAATAGTTAAATTAATGCGCTGAAATGGGGAAGGTATAAACAATCTAAAGGAAATGCACCCGCACCTGTTAGGAGGAGAATGGGCTTACCATTTGGTAAAGAATCAACCTCAGAACCTAAACCCAGACAAAATTTGAATCCTAACTTTCTCGTCACCGGAAGTACAGTCTATTGCGAGAGTGACACCTTAGACAATGCGACCAATGATGCGATTAACTTGGTGGAAGGAGGAGAAGGGTATACATTTTTTTAAAGGAAATAATCAGAAGAAGATGTGACTCGCATTGAGGGAAGGTATCAGTCTAATCTGGTTTGCCGGTGATAGGGAAGTATAGGCTCGAATCCTGCTTGGAGTACTGATATGTTTTTTTCCTAAATGGGTCTCCCACTCTCCCTCTAAGAAACTGTGGGTACATCTTTAAATTTAACCTTCTCAATCCTTTCCCAATTAACATGGATATTCGGATAGACCGGGAGGTTAGTGGGACACGGCGCAGTAAAATATAAAATCAAAATCCCAGTAGGTGTTTGGTGAAATTGTTGGCAAGGAGGGTGAGTATGGCGAAAAACTAGAGTGCACCTAATATCGAATCGAACTCTAGTACTGCTGGTGGTCAGGATTGAGCATGACACCGACGGTTGAGGATAGTTCCCAAGAGAATACGTGCAAAGGTACGTCTCACCTTAGTTGCGTGCAGGTCACGTGACATGTTTACACGCTGAAGGCAGCGCACGGAAACACTTTTCGGAGGTCATGTAATGGTAATATTTATTGGACTCTCACTTAGGTGTGTGTGTGTGCATGAAACTTCGCGTGTGGCAACCCTGCATTAGACTGCTATTTACGAGAAGTTTGCACGGAAAACAACACACATGTTCAATATAATATTGAATTATTATTATTATTACTTAGCACCGCGTCTTACTGCCCGTTTGGGTTCTACGCTTAAGTAGACTACTAATTACGCTAAAGGGTTGGGGATTGGGAATGTCGAACTTAGAGGAAGTGAACCCGCATTTGCGTGGAGAGCGAGTGGAAAACCATTTAGAAAAAAACCACTCCCATTTCACCCGACCGACAATCGAACCTCGATCTCCACGTCCTCGGCAGTCTAGCTCATCACGACTAGCGCGTTAGCTAACTACGCTACTGAGTCGGGTGATAATATTTAATGAAGTACGTACTTTAATCTAAATATCAACCTGCAACATTTTTATTTTAGGATGTTAAATGAAAGTGGGTCGTAGTTAACTTTTTTGAAATGGTTACTAACTAATTCAAGAAAAGTGGTTTCGCATGCGTGGTCTATTATTAATTAATATTCATGGATGGATTGGCTCTAATTATAACCAAGCCACTGATAATGTTGGTCGCGTTAAGCGCAGGGGCAGAGGCTAAAGTTTAGTGAGCTTACTATGAAACCAGCCCTAAGCCTCTACTATAGTGTTGCCCAAACTGTGGTACGCGTAACTCCAAGGGTAGGCGACGTCCCACTAAGTTTTACTAGTATTTTTTTTTGCTGATAATAAGTCTGATAAACAAATTAATTAAGATTTTGACAATATGTCATGGAGTTTTGTAAGAATTTCTTTACCTCTACTACGGGTTTGTTTACATTACTACTAAAACTTAATCAACATTTGGAACAACCATTTTCGCTTTTCTAGATAGCATGTATGTTCATTTGTTTTAATGCTTAGGTTATGACCTCTAAATGGGTACATGACTGGCGAAAGTTTGGGATACCCTGGCCACTAGTAGTAATAAGTATATTATATTGTACGAGCATACATCTGTTGCATTCTGACAACAAATAGCTATAATCAAATACGTCTAGTATTAGGATAGGCCTATTCACTCTCCCTAGAATCTGATCCTTCCAGCCTATTCTGGGTCACCTCAGTCGTCTTATACCTTGAGGTATAGATAGATATCTGTATTTGCAATGGAATGCGGTTTGGTTCCATTCTTAATAGATGATTATGCCTTTGGTCTCTGCATGTATCAGTTGTTTCAAGTTAACTTAGTACTTTCAGCTCTGACCGAATATCCTAATTTATTTTAATCACGTGATAAACCACTATCCTTATCCTGCTAGTGGTCTTAATAGTTTCATTTCAGCTGCTTCTAATCGTTTGCGTTGTTGCTGCTTAGTACTCAGTTCCTCGCGCCATAGTGATGATACTGTAACTGACATGGTTTTATACACTTTGTTTACTGTTTCCTTTCTAACTCTTTATTGTAATATGCGTTTCATTATGCCCAATAACTGTAGAGTTTTATCAAGTTTTATTTCTTGATCCTTCGGTCGATCACAAAATAAAAGCTAAAACAAGGCATCTGTTCCAAAATGTCATTAACTATAATGTTTACTCTAAGAGACTCTTAGTCTATACCCTTAAATCCATAGATTTTAGTTTTATTTGTCTTTATTAAGTTACATTGTTTGCTCGACGTAGTAATATTAATAAATCTCGCTGGACTCGCCTCGCTGAAGCCGAGGACTGGTTGGTTAAGGATCCTTTTTATCCTCTTCAGCCTAACGATTATAAAACCAGATATTTACATTTTCTTCTTCTTAAATTAAAAACCCTTAAGCTAGCTTAAAGAGGTTTATATCTATATCATACCCGCCTCTGTGCTTTAGTTAGCTAACGCGCTAGTTTCGTGTAGAGCAAAACTGCCGAGCTAGAGTTTACTACGACTTAGATATATTGCTAAAAAATATATAGAAAGAATTGATTAATACATTTGTTAAGTTAATTGCTGTAACAAATTGAAATTGCAGCTCAAAATGTACAATTAGGTTAACTTATAGTAATAACATATTGTCAAGTTATAAACATTACACATATAATAAATTAAGTCATCATCAATTTAGCAATATATAAGGTGATGATAAGTCTAAAATACATGAAAACATGTTAAAAAAAAAAGTGTTGTAAAACTTACAGATAACCAAATAAGTTTGACAAAACAAAGTTCAGGTAAGTTACGAATTCAAATTATAAAATTTGGGTTAAAAGGTTAACATCTGCAAATAGGTTATAATAAATGATTGAGTATTGATATACGACTTTAAGATATGCAATATTTAATGAAACAATGTTTAAAGTTTAAATAGGTATTAAAGTGCAGATTCGGGTACAATTCATTTAATTTCTACCTTATACGTTTAAAATCAAAATTGTTAGTAAACCGAGGATAACACCCACCCCTTGCTACCATCCCAAAACTACTGTAAGGTCAATAAATATATTTAATTTCGTTTTAAAAGTGTTTGATCGTTTAACTACAAATTTGTTAAAAAAAATCGTAATGTCTGCTTGCTATGTAATACTATTTGTTGCATTAAATATCTTCCCTTTCTCTCCTTCCCTCTCACCCCTCCCACTAACACTCATAATCTGTGCAAGCAGCAACTTTTCTAACATCTGCTCGAATGTGTTCTTGTGTGTAAACTCGTGAGGATGGGTGTATTTCTCGCTAAACGAATGGCACGGAAAGTTGCGTGATAATCGGTGCGCTAGCCGGTTCATTGATCAATCCCTCGGGCACGGTTAATTACCCAGATGTTTAATTACCCGACCCCTGCCCGCATGCAAACCTTCCCCCCCCCCCTCCTCCCCCCAACCCGGCACCTTTCCGTGTGTTGGTGTGCCAGGTTGATGGTGGAGGAAAAGTGGTAACGGCCACTATACGCTAGGATTGTTGTACTTCGGCGGTAGTGGATTAAGCACTTTTTATGTGAGAGATTAGTGGGTTAGGCACCATCGATTCGACTATAATAAAGTTTAAATAGGTGGATTGGGCACTTCATAGTATAATATTAATTGGAAACTAATACAGTAAATCGCCAGCAGACTTCAGTTCAACATAAGCCTATAAACGTTATCTACTCTGTACATTATGTCTAAGGTTACATTAATTCTCAGTGAAAGGGGGAGCAAGGTTAGGTTAATTTAGGTTAGGTAGCACTCTCAAATCAACTTATTAGGGCAACCGTGGTGCAAGGAAGAAGGGCTCAATCCCCCTTGGAAGATACATCATGTTGCAAGGTATCAAGTGCCCAATCCATCTTGGGAGGGACATCATGTTTCAAGGTATCAGTGCCCAATCCATCTTGGGAGGGACATCATGTTGCAAGGTATCAAGTGCCCAATCCATCTTGGGAGGGACATCATGTTGCAAGGTATCAAATGCCCAATCCCCCTTGGAAGAGACATGTTGCAAGGTATCAAGTGCCCAATCCATCTTGGGAGGGACATCATGTTGCAAGGTATCAAGTGCCCAATCCATCTTGGGAGGGAAATCATGTTGCAAGATATCAGTGCCCAATCCCCCTTGGGAGGGACATCATGTTGCAAGGTATCAAGTGCCTAATCCCCCTTGGGAGGGAAATCATGTTGCAAGGTATCAAGTGCCCAATCCCCCTTGGGAGGGACATCATGTTGCAAGGTATCAAGTGCCTAATCCCCCTTGGGAGAGACATCATGTTGCAAGGTATCAAGTGCCCAATCCCCCTTGGGAGGGACATCATGTTGCAAGGTATCAAGTGCCCAATCCACCTTGAGAGGGACATCATGTTGCAAGGTATCAAGTGCCCAATCCCCCTTGGGAGGGACATCATGTTGCAAGGTATCAAGTGCCTAATCCCCCTTGGGAGGGACATCATGTTGCAAGGTAGCAATGCTCCATCAACCTTGGGGGATGTTGGAATGTTGCTGGTAGCCTGTGATCAGAAGCAATGGCCAGTCCATATAAGCCCACCCTGCCGTGTTGGGGTGTGCCATCGTAGTGGGGTAGGGCTGGTGGGAACGGTCCCCAGTCTTGATATCATATGTTATCCCAGCGATGCTAAGGTCACTTATATACCACGTCGCCATATACTCTTCAAACATCCGTTGGCAAAACTGTGGATATCATATCGAATCGATTCCAATTGTGTTGATTAATATTTTGTAAAATAATACATATATTTTACGAATCATTTATAAAATATTTACCTTTGAGGACATGCTTTTAAGATTTTATCAAATAAAGTTGTGAAATCAGAAAGCTTAACCTGTACACACAATGATGTTAAAATGGTAACTGCACAATATTAAGAGATAAACTCTACATTATTAATAGAACAGCTTTGATGACCAGATTTCTAAAAGATGTTAATGTCCATTATTAAATATTTTTAGCATGATTGGCGTCCATTTTTGTAATTATTGTACATACTTTGAAGAAAATGTGATATAATTTAATAGCACACATGTTATTAAAGGGGTGTCAGCTATTTTACCATATTTTTTTATAATATAAACTTTTTTTAATAAAATAAATATGACACTGTATTATCGCCGTGGACCATTTATTAAAACAATAGTCAAATGTTCTCCTAAAAATAAAGTAAATACTGTAATACATGTAGACAAAATAGCTAGAAGAATATTCGAAAAGTTTCATATTTTCAAAAATCAATCAGTGAAATACCCTTAATTTTATAGCTAAAAATTTGGTTCGGTGGCTGCATTGTCTAAGGCGTTACTCTCGTAATAGACTATATTGCTTATGAAGAGGAGATATCCTTAACCCAATAGCATTATAGTTAGAAGGCCTGCATAAGCGTACTACCCGAATGGGTAGTAAGACGCGGTGCAAATAAAATTGTAGGAATTATAGATGTTAACAAAGTAGTGTGAAGTTAAGATGTGCGTTCATTCCCGCCTCGAGTTCATTGATAGAACCGGTGTTAACACACCTTACAATCTCTCGTAATCTGCATTACTTGAAGTGAGGTTGCGTTACACAATGTTCTCGTTATTCTGTGCTCTCCAAGGCCGCCGGGGGAAAGAGAGCATTAGCTCGCTCCTGTTATCGCGGTGAACCTGCAAACTTCCTGGCCATCATTCCGATACACGGCAACAACTTACGTTAGACTACTCGACCTCAACCAAACACCCAGTAGAGTTGTTATGCAGGCTTGGGACGCCTAATAGAGCCGGTACGCAGGCTTGGGACGCCTGGTAGAGCTGGTACGCAGGCTTGGGACGCCTGGTAGAACCGTTACGCAGGCTTGGGACGCCTAATAGAGCCGTTACGCAGGCTTGGGACGCCTAATAGAGCCGGTACGCAGGCTTGGGACGCCTAGTAGAGCTGGTACGCAGGCTTGGGACGCCTAGTAGAGCTGGTACGCAGGCTTGGGACGCCTAGTAGAGCCGGTACGCAGGCTTGGGACGCCTAGTAGAGCCGGTACGCAGGCTTGGGACGCCTAGTAGAGCCGGTACGCAGGCTTGGGACGCCTAGTAGAGCCGGTACGCAGGCTTGGGACGCCTAGTAGAGCCGGTACGCAGGCTTGGGACGCCTAGTAGAGCCGGTACGCAGGCTTGGGACGCCTAGTAGAGCCGGTACGCAGGCTTGGGACGCCTAGTAGAGCCGGTACGCAGGCTTGGGACGCCTAGTAGAGCCGGTACGCAGGCTTGGGACGCCTAGTAGAGCCGGTACGCAGGCTTGGGACGCCTAGTAGAGCCGGTACGCAGGCTTGGGACGCCTAGTAGAGCCGGTACGCAGGCTTGGGACGCCTAGTAGAGCCGGTACGCAGGCTTGGGACGCCTAGTAGAGCCGGTACGCAGGCTTGGGACGCCTAGTAGAGCCGGTACGCAGGCTTGGGACGCCTAGTAGAGCCGGTACGCAGGCTTGGGACGCCTAGTAGAGCCGGTACGCAGGCTTGGGACGCCTAGTAGAGCCGGTACGCAGGCTTGGGACGCCTAGTAGAGCCGGTACGCAGGCTTGGGACGCCTAGTAGAGCCGGTACGCAGGCTTGGGACGCCTAGTAGAGCCGGTACGCAGGCTTGGGACGCCTAGTAGAGCCGGTACGCAGGCTTGGGACGTCTAGTAGAACCTGCACGTAGTCTTAGAACACCTAACCTAAAAAGGGAGGAGGGGGATCAGGCTGAGTCAATGCTATGTTACATTAATATTGTTTTGGATCTACGAATTTTAACTACACTATTGGAATAGGGAGGAGGAATGTGGCATTTCGAGGAACTATACCTTAATTTGCGTGGAAGGAAAGCAGAAATCTATTTGGAATAATTGTCCTCAGTACATCCAACCGAAACTCGAAGTTCGAACCCCTGTCTCTCAGTCACCGGAAATACCAGACTATATTAGCTTGATATTTAGTATTTGCGCCCACCAGTAGGAGTGATTTGACCTATTACTATATAAAAGTAGTTTTAGTTACGTTTGTAATTTTCAGAATCCTACCTTCTTAATGTCGATCCCACTATAGGCCTACTGCCAGGGAAAAAGCTACTTAGGCCTATACCAATCCCACTATATTTACGTCAAGAAAATAACTTCTTATATTATTGATCCCACTTCAGTGACGTCAGTAAAATGGCTTCTTAATGCGATATAACTTTTAGTGACCTAATTAGGTGATGTTTGGTAGAACATTCATTGGCGCGTAAATCCGTAGGCCCAAGGTTCATACTCTCATTCGAAACACGTTAATACGACTTGGATATGACAATCATGACATAATAATTATTTTTAGTGCAAACTAACAGCCACTCCGGTGCAGCTTATATGATAGGGTCATAGTGGAGCCCATTAAGGTAAGACTAGTTCACCGTAAACAGAGTGTACCATCCGTCCTTCTGTATTGGACCTCACCCAAGGACAGCGCTTGCCAGCAAACTTTATGGAGCCATTGAAAGACCACCCGTCGCCAGGATAATTATAAAATACCTGTTTTATCATCTTAAAAAGTCGTTTATCGGAAACAATTGAGCTGCTAATCAAGCCCGTGGATTTGGTTCATTTGTACGCATGCGCCCGTGTCGATGAAATAAATGACCAAGTGGGCCGCCTGCCAGTCTGCTAGTGCTTTTTGGGAGGAATGAGAAGGGGAGTGTGTGTGTGTGTGTGTGTGTGGGGGGGGGTTGTTAGTCGAGCCATTCAGTGCTGGGTCGAGGATAAAGGTTGATACAATCACTCCGGACTTTTTTTCTCTCCGTCTCACCTCTTGTTTATTTTTTACTGACATTAATCCCCCCCCCCCCCC
>CABFVZ010000055.1:865329-876535 GCA_902151445.1 Timema monikensis
TCGTCACTACATCTATTTCTCTTTCCTCAGCCCTACCCCCCGCCCCGTACCCTTCACCAACCCCACTTTCCCTTCAACAACTATATAATATACTATCGACATTTTTATGAGGATTAAATTAAATTTTCAAAATAAAATATAACCTATGTTACTCGCTGATAATGTAGCTTTATATTGGTGAAAGAATTTTTAAAATCGGTGCAGTAGTTTTTGAGTTTATCCATTACAAACAAAAAATCAAATCTTTCCTCTTTATAATATTAGTATAGATTTGAGGTATTTAACGTGTACTTTCTGAACCGACTGATTATATCAGCACACTAGAATTTATATGAGCGAGAACTAAAGCTCCTACCAATTTTGACTGGAAAGGTATTTTAAACATACCTTCCATAGTTATTTTACATGCCACAATCGACATGGGACCTACGGGTTTACTTCTCTTCCGAAGGAAGTTGTGTGACGGAGTTTTATAGTCAAGAAAAATCCGTCGACCTCGGCTGTGTTTGAACTCGCGAAAATTGGGTCGTGAGGTTATCACTTTACTCCAAGACAACCGAAGTCGAAAAAATATATAAATTACACTCATATATACTATAATTCTAATTTAAAACTTATTCTATAATCTACATATAAAATAAATCAAATAAATTATATCCAAAATAATGTATTAAATAATATATATAAAACTTGCATCATCACCAACAACTTTGGAGGTAAAAGGTTGAAGAAAAATTAGATCTGGGGGTACGTGAACAAAAAAGGTTGACTAGACTACCGATGACGGAGGATATCTGGGTTTGAACCCGGTCGGGTGTACTGAGAATGTTTTTCCCTCAATTGATTTCTACTCTCTCCCGATCCATGAAGATGCTTGGAAATGATAAAAACAACTTTGTTCATGTAGGCTGGCTGACACACCAACAAAGGCTACCTTCCCCAGGGTTGCCACGCACCCGAAACATCTGGAAAACAGGAAAAACACGATTCTTTTTAGTCTGGGGGGAAGGGGGGGTTAAAAGTTAAGGAAAACATGGGACATTTTGCAAAATCTAGTAAAAATACTAGAATATTTGTTAGCTTTGAACATTCAACTAAAAGCTTAAAATAGTAGATATTTGGATGGACGAAAAAGTGGAGTGAAGATTTAATCACGCTGATTCAAACATAGAAACAGGTGACAGCCCTGATTCCTTCTACGTAGCCTACCTCATTAGTGTAAATATGGGTAATAAGACGCGCAGCACAAATTAATCCATCCACTCTCTTGAAATAAGAAATGTCTGTTATTAAATGTTTATTAGCGCATTGTTATTGTGTGGAAGGCTGTACTTCATTAGGTACCTGTAGCCTACAGGCACACAGGTTTTTGAGATACATGTGGCGCCACATCTAGGAGGACAATATTTTGTTAAGGATGTGTGGATTTTGTTTAATTTCAACGTGTCTGACTGGAGGTTTGTCGAAATTTGTACAAACGGCGCTCGGAGGACAGACGATAAAAGCGTTCATGGTGGCCAAACAGGCATCGAGAGGGGTTAAGTTTTTCTTGCGCTTTGTATTACTACCCTTCCGGGAAATACTCCTTTAACTATACTGAATGGAGTAGGAATGAATAAGGTGAAATACGAAGGAAATGTACCCGTAGTGGGCTGGAGGCAGGATATGAAGCCATTAAGAAAAAAACACTTTGAGTACACCCAAGGGGGATTCGAATACTGACTTCCCCGTCAGTGGTGAACCAGACTAGATGAACTAGACCACATTCCCACTTTGTGTATACTGACCAAGCTACACTTCTAAGATAGCCTCGTTCGATCCCAGGAAGAGCTTACAAGAAATAAAAAAAAATTTATCACCGTATTTTAGTACCCGTTCGGGCTATATGTTTATGTACAAATTACGCTAATGTTTGAGGGATGAGAAAGATTGACTTTCGAGGAAGTTTACCCGCATTTGATTGGTAGTAGAGTGGTTTATCACTTAGGACAAACCACCCACAGTACATCCGACCAGGATAGAGCTCTTGTCTCTTCTTCGGCAGTCTACTCAATTGCGAGAGTGACGACTTTTTGACCATGCGGCCACCGAAGTGGGTAAGAAGGTAGCATTTTTATTTTATAGGGTTAACCTCAGACCTCATATGCCACAATAGATGACACAAGGATTGTTGCTCGGTGTTAATTGCGTTGTTGTCGTGTAATGACGTAACACTGTGTTTAGACAGCTCATGCTAAATTTACAAATACCTCGATATAAAAACGAACAAGAACAAAATTTATTATTTCAAAAGCTACACTAACATAGCTCTGCGGATAGTCCGAACGTGTGATAAGACGTGATGGCCAAAATAAATAAATATATAACGCCGTTTGGATAGTTATATTTATAAAAATAATTTATTTTCATTCATTTGAAACATGTCTAATTTCTTCGGTGAGTATAACATGAACTGGTAGTAAAACGCTGTGCTATTTTATTTTTATTTTTTGAGGGGAGGGGGGTGAGGCGATGGGAACATAAATAGTTTTTGGCTAATATTAATCTAGAAATAAGTTTGATATCCCTATATTTTGATTACATATGACTGTCTCTTGTGTTCAGATGGTTTAAGGCGTCAGTCTCGATTGACGGGGGATTAAGGCTCGAATCTCGGATCGGTACATTGAGAGTGGTTTTTTACATATCGTTTATCACTTCCCCCTCCCTAAACTATCTCCATCTTAATGTGTGTGCACTTCCTAAAAAAACCACCCCCTCCATCCCTACCCCTTAGATTAACAATAACCAGGGTGTTAAACGCAACATACTTATTAAAAAAACATATATATATATATAAACATTAAAAATTTCAGTATCTATTTAATCTACCCTCACCGGTGATCACGCGGGCTAAAGCATCAATCTTGTCTTATTTGAGTTGCTGTTAACGGAGTTATTGGGTTTCATATCCAACCTGGCATACCGAGTTGTTTTATCTCAAATTGTTCCCCACTTACTAGAAACAAATGCAGGTACATTTCCCCTTAAATCAAACCTTCCTCCTCCCCACTCAATTAGAAATTAGGCCTATATATACGGACATCCTGAAAGGCACACACAGTTAAGTTAACTCGTATGTTACTCCGTTAGTACTAGTTTAAGGAGAAAGTATTTACATTTTGGTGTAAATATAAAATATGTACGAATAAAATTATTCTTAAATTCGTGTCACAAATTAAATTATAGGAAAACTGTAAAGACTGGGGCATGTTTCTTTTATTACAAATGTTAAAATGTCTAGAAATTATATTTTAATAGGGAAAGTGGTGTAAAACCTGAACGGGTAGTAAGACGCGTTGCAAAAAAAATAAAATAATGGCACGTTTCAATATAAGTTTTATAAACGATTTAATTGTACTGGGGGTAATGCTGAGGAAAGTAATCAAGATTAAATTAACTAGTTATATTTTGAAGAGAGGAAGGATGAATAACCCATTGCAACCGGTCGGTAATGAACTGGGACAAAGTCTGCAAAGTTTTCATGTAGTCATTTCTGTTTCTGTCAGTTTTACCTATCTGTTTCCTTTGGGGTCTCGTACCACTTGTGTTTGTTAGAGTAGAATATTTTCACCAGTGGCAGAATGGTCTAAGACGCCATTCCCGTATCGGACTGGCCCACCGATAACTGGGAGATCGTGCTCCGAATCCCTGTCTCTTCTTCTGAGGGTGTTTTTTTCCTAAATTGTTTCCCACTCTCTTTCGACTCAAATGCCTTCTTCCTCATCCCTACCCCATTGGAGTCACTACCATATAATATGTGTATAAGCTGAACAGTTAGTAAGACATGACAACTACTTCTGTTTTCTCTATTTTTTAACGGTAATTTGACATTTACCAGAATGATTGCCTACTCTGATAGTGTTTATTTTTTTTTCTAACTGTAATTTTTCAATTCACAGAGCTTTCTGTTTTCTCGATTTGAATTGCGTATGCCGCGATCAATGTCACGCAAATATGGATTGCAGCCTAAGCACACTTTATTCCGCTAATAAAATGACGTTAACACATCTCGTGTGTCCAAAAATAACTAAGTTGCAAGAATATTTAAAAAAACAAAATCGTTCATCATCAGGACAAATGTGCCAAGAAAGCTTTCTCCCACTTATACTGTTTAGTATGAGTGAAGAATGAGCCTGGACACGTGACGATTCCTGGATAGGTCAATGGTTAGAAAATTGACGTATTAAACCAGAAGGTCCCGGGTTAGATTCCCGTATCCATGTGTCATTTTTCAATTCTAAGAATATGATATTTAGATGCGGCGATAACCGTAATTAACAACTATAATGGCTTAACTAATTAATCCACTATAGTATATATATTTGAATAAATAATTTAACTTCCAGCAAATTAGATTGGAATATCAAAACATTTATATGTACACTTTGTTTACTCTGAATGTTAGCGGTCTTGCTCGATTACAGATGGACCTATTTTAAAAGCTTCGCCACATGGCTTTGTACACATGGCTGTGATCTAAATCACACCTCCCTGTCACAGGCAAACTAGAACATAAGAGATTGACGCCTTTGTCCACGTGTCCACCTGTGAAAGCTACAACCACTAACACCCGCCTCGGTGGCGTAGTTGGCTAACGCGCTTGTCGTGTTGAGCTCGACTGCTGAGGACGGGGAGATCGAGGTTCGAATCTCGGTCGAATGAACTGGGGGTGGTTTTTCCACTCCTCTACGCAAATGCGGGTTCATTTCCTCTAATTCAACCTTCCCAATTCCTAACCCATTAGCGTAAGTAGTACTTAAAGCGTATAACCCGAACGGGTAGTAAGACGCGGTGCTATTATTATTATTTACAACCACTAACAATTAAAATTCTAGTATTATGTTAATCCTATGATACAACCTTTACAATTTCTAAATACAAAGTTATATCTTCACAGCCTAGGCTCCAGACTAATAGTAAGAATATGTTTATAAAAATAACCTTTAAGGACTTCAAGCCTATTGTGAAAGGTCACTCTATTTATACTACAGATTTTAAAATCCTAGTAATGTGTTAAAATGACATTAAAACATATGGCTTAACGTATGATTACAATAAAGTAGATCTAGTAACTTTTTGAACTAATGAATCGGCCAAGTTTCATTATGTGGCGACCCGACTAAATATATATAAATAATTAAATATATATATACATATAAAACGTGTTTCTTAAATTATAAATATAATTAAATATAATACAACTATCCATTATATTGCTAACAATTATTTAAGAAACCTGTTTTAGTGGTAGAAGATCTTATTGAGCGGAGGGCCATATTAGGATGTTGTAAGTACAAGGTGGGCCGGATCATACGCTCTTCTATAGTAAGTATGCACATGTGTAACCATAATTAAACGTGAATA
The DNA here is from genome assembly GCA_902151445.1 of Timema monikensis. Classification (NCBI taxonomy): domain Eukaryota; kingdom Metazoa; phylum Arthropoda; class Insecta; order Phasmatodea; family Timematidae; genus Timema; species Timema monikensis. Next base: position 870,736 of record CABFVZ010000055.1, read on the forward strand.
TATTCAAGTTTATATTTTCAAGTTAATAAAAACAGTTAATTAATAAATGTAAGAGTTTTTCGTTAGGAAAATTGGAACACATTATGTAATGTATGTATGTATGCATGTATGTATGTGTGCATGTATGTATGTGTGCATGTATGTATGTGTGCATGTATGTATGTGTGCATGTATGTATGTGTGCATGTATGTATGTGTGCATTTATTTATTTGTGCATTTATTTATGTGTGCATGTATATATGTATGTTTAATTATGTATGTGTGTGCATGTATTTATTTTGTATAAGTTACTTCTTACAGAAGCACTATCATTTTGGTACTAGTAAATATAATTTTATTTTTCCTAAAATTTTATTAATTTTGGTCGACGCATTCGCGGACTGGACCAACCCATTCCGCGGGCCGGATATTTTCTGTGAGTGATAATCTGGGGACCCTTGATCCAAGGCGTCACACACTAAATATACTGGATTGCCGATAGTGGGGAGATTGGGGTTCGAATGCCGATTGGATGCCGAGTTGCCTAAAATGGTTTTCCATTCTGCCTCCACGCAAATGTAGGTATACTTAATCTAAATTCACCCTTTCGAATTTCTATTTCAATAGCATAATTTGGAATGCCAGGCCGCCACCGTGGTTCGGATTTCACGTTAAACTGTAGGTCCTTCATTTCATCTCACAATCACCCTACCATTACACATTAGCGTAAGTGCGTATAACCCGAACGGGTAGTAAGACGTGGTGCTAATAATAATAATAATAATAATAATAGCATAATTAGTTCATATTCGTGTAAAACCTAAATGGGTAGTAAGACGTAGTAAAAACCTATTAAAATTTACTGTTACTAAGTATAATCTAACATACAAAACACCAGCTGGAATCAAACCATGGTCCTGTAGTCGTCTTCCCTTCCCACACATTCACAAGATCAAGCAACATCACGCATAGTATATCGCCAATTTTATTATTGACGAAACGCCAGCAATTAATATATATTTTTAAACCTCTTGTCAGATTTTTTTTAAAACTAGATAAATGGATTTTCACGCTTCAAATCAATTATAACATTTAAAATTAATTAAAGTTCTATTACTATCGCTAAACTAATACTATCTGTCGAAAATGACCTTTGAGATTTTTATTTTGTCCTTTTAAGTTCATAATAAGGTCACACATCACACATACATGCATGACCTCAGCAAACATATAGGCTAGTTCAAATAAATAAATTCAGTCAAATGATGGTAAAACATTATTTTCACATAGAAAGCACAATTTTTAAGAGTAATCTTTGAATATATTCATAATATCATTACAAGACTTACACACTGACTAAACTTTACAACCGAGACAACACTAGGACTTCGACAGCCAAATTATCACAACAAAATGAAAGTAGAAGTCTCGATTTCATGAATAACATATTTTTCGGCTGTCCCCGCACTTTAACCAAGGACCCTAAGCTTGGTAAACAGAGGTTCTCTCGACAGAGCTGAGATTTCGGACCAACAATTTATAAAAATTAATGGAAACATATAAATAATTAGCTCAAATTATCTATTTCTTTTTTTTATTAAAAAGGTTAATCATCATAGTTTTCTTTTCTTTTTCAAGCGAGTTAAAGAGATTGGGGAAGTCATTGATTGACCCTGCTGGGAGGTGTAGGACTTGTTTTAGGAAAGCGTAAATGAAACAATTTCAATAGGGAGGCCCTATTACTTAGGCTAGATGGCCGATGACGGGGAGATCGAGGTTCGAAACTAGGTCGAGTGTACTGAGGGGAATTATTCCAAAATGGTTTTCCGTTCTCTCACTACGCAAATGCGGGTACACTTTCCATAAATATATAACCTCCATAATCCCTAAAACCATTAGTTTAATTGGTACATAAGCGTACAACCCGAACATATATGTGTGGGGGGAGGGGGGGAGGGTCATGTAGGACATGTTCTGTTAGAGGAAGGAAAAGTATGTATTTGCCTTAATTTGTAGATTTATCTCAATAGCTACTAGCGACTTTTTTTAAACACGTCTTATTACCCGTTCGGACTACACTCATATGTACTAATTAATCTAATGGGCTAAGGATGAGGAAGGTTGAAATCATAGAAAGTGTACTCGCTTTTTCGTGGAGAGAGAGATTAAAACCATTTATGAAAAAAACCAGCCTCGGTATATTCGGCTGGAATTAAAACCTCGATATTCCGGTCGGCAACCTAGCTTAATGCGAGAGAGCGTATAACCCGAACGGGTAGTAAGACACGGTGCTAAATATTATTATTAATGCGGGAGTGAAAACTCTCTTAAGACCATACGGCTACCGCACTGATCTACTAGTGACTTGATCTAAGAAATAAGTACGAGGAGGGTAGTTTATAGAAAATACACTCGCGTCAGTGTGGAAAAGGAAGACATTTTTTAAAAAAGTGAAAATTATCTGCTAAAAATCATTCCCTGCGCCAGTATTCGAACCTGGACTTTCCTTTCAGCAGCAACAAAGTGCAACTCCTTAAGATATCTCGACCCCACAGTTTCGGGAGAAGAAACTTAAATAGGTGGCCCAAAAATAGAAAGTCTTCTGTAAGAGTGTTAGTAGATAATTTTTTTAAATCCTTTTGTTCCTTTTAAGAAGATGCAGAAAAAAAAGAGGAGGGCTCTTCCCTCAATGCTTGTGACACCATTTCTATCACCTCGTATCTCGTGAACCAAAATGTAGACAAGCTGAGAGGTATTTTCGTGACCAGGTCTGAAGGGCTCTCACTCACTTATTTGCCTGGCTAGAGTAACATTCCACGTCAAAGTGCATCGCGCACTAACTTAGTATCCGTTTGGTTTTTCCCGATATGTAAGATGGAAATATTACTGAAAATTTTCTCCCTAATTTTTTCCGAAAAAATTTCTTGTTTTGAAAAATTTTCTGTCTTTTTTTTGAGAAAAAATTGCCGTTATTTAAATATAACTAGTGTAGTTGAAATTTTCTAATTAGTTCAGTTTAATTTCTTCTAAGGACGTTAACATTAGAAACACGCGCTTCGGTGGTCACGTGGCTTAAGGCGTTACTCTCGTAATATACGACACTGCCGATGACAGGTAGATCGTGGTTCAAATCCCTGTTGGGTGTACTGAGGGTGGTTTTCCCTTTAATAGTTTTACACACTCCACGATAATTCGGGTACATTTTCTCTAAAATTCAACCATCCTTATTCCCGACCCATTAGCATAATTAGTAGCCTACATTAGCGTACAAGCCGAACGTGTAGTTAGACGTGTTGATAAAGAAAAAACTCAACAAAGACGTTATCAAATGAGTTACAATAAAACAATAACAGCGATTCTAGTTCTCTTCTCACACTCACATATCGACTACAGCGCTTGGTGGTTGAATGTTAACTAACGTCGGCTCTGTTGTATACCAGGACTGGGATTTAATGACAGGAAAATTTAATCTAGAAATGTTCATCTATAATTGTGACCATTGTTTTTGATTCTATAAGATATTTATTATAATGATACTAATAATACTTAGCACCGCGTATTACTACCCGTTCGGTTTATACGCTTAAGTGCTAATTACGCAAATGGGTTAGGAGTTGGGAAAGTTGAATATAGAGGACGTGAACTCGCATTCGCGTGGAGGAAGAGTGTAAAAACATTTAGGGAACACCACCCCACCCAATTCACCCGAGCGAGATTCTAACCTTGATCTCCCCGTCCTCGGCAATCTAGCTCAACACGAAAGTAGTACGTTAGCTAACTAAGCCACCGCGGCGGGTTATTTAAAATAATTTTAAAGTGGGTTTGATTATCTGCTAACCACTTTTTATCACCCCACCTTTCTCCACCACTTGTCCCCTAACTCGCCAACTATTTGGTGGGTTTATAGATACACTTATATAGACTAATATTGTTGTCAACGCGTTCCACTGCCCTCTCGGGCTGTACGCACATTAACTAATTAGGCTAATGTGCTGAAAATGAATAAGGTTGAATTTAGAGGAAGTTTACCCTCTATTGCATGGAAGTAGGGTGGGAAACCATTTAAGTAAAACACCCTCAGTACACCCGACCGGAGTTTGAACACCGAACTCCCGGTAATCGGCAATCCAATCTATTGCGAGAGTGATGTCTTAAACCATGCGAACATAGGAAACTTTGAATGGTGTGAGTAGGAACGACCTAGTTATTGGGCGTGCCACGTGATGAAATAATATAATTTCGCGACACATTCCCCATTTCTTCTCCCTTTATTGTCAATCATTTCAAAGTATGACTTGATATTTCAAGTACTTGCGGTATGAATAACTGGAACCCTCCTTGCCTCCTCCCTCCCTCCCCCTTACCCCCTTTACCACAACTTGGAGAGGTTTTTTTTTGTTTAGTAGTTATTCATATAACTCCCCATTCACCCTTATATTTTTTCATTCATTGTGTTTTTCGTTACCATCACGCAACCAAGCCTTCTAAATTGACCAATTTTCTAGGTTCCTTAAAATATATATACGTTTGCTTTTGTGCTTATAACGCAAATAGAGCTTTTTGTGTGAATTTGCCCTTAAACTATTAACTATTATAATAAGTTACTTTTCATCAGTACTTACACACCACTAATATATTTTAACCGCCTAAAAGTTGTATTGAAAAAAAAGGTTGTATTTTACGAGTCCTTTTGCTGTGGAACGCCTACTCTTTCGTTAAATATCACGTAGCAGCGACCTTGCGCTAAGACTCCCAAAGGTGCTCACTAGCTTCTCTTCTCCCTCCTTCTCAACTCTCTCTCTTTTTTATTTTCCTGTCTCTTCCCCCTTCCTCTCCCTCCACTCCTTTTTCAGTTTCTCTTCTATGAATTTGTTGTCTTCCCTAAAGTCTCCCGATAATCTCATCGCATTCCTTTCCCAGTGTATGGTTTCCCGACACCGCAAGTTTTCTCTGCCCGAAAGAGGACGGACAATTGAGCCATTAATCCGTTCCCTCGTCCCTCACGTTCCGTGGACCGCAGACAACTTATATACCGGACTGGTTTACGCGCGCATGGCTGTGGTTTTTATGAATGGCTTTGGATAGGAATCATATTAATCGGAATCATATTTCTTAGGCATTCCGAACCGGAGGAAAACAGGTTCACGATGTTGAATCGGGTTGTGGTTTTGGTCCGTAGCTTCCCCCACCTTCTATTCTCCTCGGGTGGAAAGAATGATGCTGTTCGAGACATGATATTCAGAACTTGAGTGGTTTCTCAGGATGGTTACTTTAAATACTTTTTTTTCTTTTTTTTGTACAGCCACGTTCGTGAAACGTGGACATAAACGTCCTAGTTCCAGTCCGTTTAGTTTTACTAATATGGGTAGGGATGAGGATGGTAGAATTTGGAGGAAGTGTGCCCAGATTTGTGTGGCGGGAAAGAATGTAAAAACCCACCTCCAGTCCATTATTTTCGGCCGGGATACGAACGCTGATTTTCCCATCACCAGAAAATTGGACTAAACGAGCTTGTTGATTAAACCGCATGCCCACCTATGTGCTTAAAGAAATGTATTAGATTGTGTACATTAGATGCAGTTTTATTTATTTATTTGTATTATACGATTTAGTGAGGATAGTTAACTTGATAATTATTTGTTTATTTGGGGTATTTAGCGTGCACTTTCTAAATATACATATTATGATAGCATAAAACTTTCAGACAATTTTTTTTCTAAGAAAGCACAAATAAAAGAACAAACCCAAGCCTATCAATTACGTATTTACTAACAACCATCCAATTTTCATAGGCGGATTTCTTAGGGCGGGGAGGGGGGG
>CABFVZ010000055.1:876608-898003 GCA_902151445.1 Timema monikensis
GGGGGGGGGGATGGATAAAAAATATTTTTTCTATTCGGCCAACATAAAGATGTATGTATAATATTATTTATATATATAACAATTATGTTAAAAAGTGTTATTTTATAATTTTTATCTAAAGTGAAAGTTGGTAATAACTTGATAGGACGTATGAGTAAAAGTAGCTCTAGTAACATTTCTGGTTATCAGATAAAGTTTGGTGACCTCGCGGTCTAAGGGTAGGTGTCAGACTTCTGTGCTGTGCTGGGGTTCAATCCTTTGTCTCGGCACATATTTATCTGATTGCCAAACCCTTCCTTCACCTCTGACAAGACGTGTATTAATCACAACTTGTGAATGCGAGGAATTCCAGGCCTCCACCGTGGTTCGGATCCCACGTTAAACTGTAGGTCCTCCTTTCATCTCACAATCATCCTACCATTACATATTAACGTAAGTGCGTACAACCCGAACGGGTAGTAAGACGCGGGGCTAACAACAATAAAATATAAAATATTTTCTGTGAAAATTGGACCGTAGAGCCGAGCCGAGCAATTATACAAATATCGACCACTCTAACCATTCAACCATTCAATCATGGAAACGAACATTGATCACACAAACTATAGAAGGACACATTATAGAAAACATATTTATTATTTTTGTTTTTATTATTATTATTATTATTATTTTATAATGGTTGATAATATTCATCAAACATGACAAATGCAGATCATACGAATTGACTCATGAATACATAAAAATTGTTCTAGAATTGTTCTAGTAGCTGTCAAAAAAAGTGTCTTCTTATTTAATTAAGATATCTCATCATAAAGAAATAGGTTAAGACGAATGAATTTTAAGGATATCCATGTAGAATTTAAACCTATTTTCAAGTGCGATATACTCTACAAAACCACAACTCTCCCATTTGCATCAATGCTGACGGTTTAGTTCAAATTAAAAATATAAATTTAAATTTGCGTACTCAATTTGCACTTTATAAACACAGGTCTGACCTAGATTAACACTCACAACTCTAGCGTCAACAACGAAACGGAGCTCTGATAGTTTTCTTTCTATATATACTGTAAACCCTTGTGTAGCGCCACATTGGACGGAATATACGTCAGTCTGTTAGACGTAGAGCGTAAATACGCCGTCATGTGCGTCTGTTGGGTCTCGGCCGGCCGCTAACAATTAATCCGCTTGTCAGAGAATCGATCACGTTGTAACTACCTGTTTTCAAGTGGGGATGTGCCACACCGATGAATTTTCGGCCGGATGAACTCGGGTAGTTGATCCCAAGCATTCCTGTCATTCTTTTTGACATATTCGTTCCCTAACATTTGGAGTTCATCAAAGTTTTTTTGCACCCGCTTCGTTGGCTGCATGGTCTAAGGTGCTAATCTTGCAGTAGACCATACTGTCGACGACAGGGAGATCAAGGTTCAAATCTCGGTCGGATGTACTGTGGGTAGTTTTCCAAAATTACCTTAGAGAAAATGTGGGTACGCTTTCTCTAAATATAACCTTTTAATCTCTAAAACCATTTGCGTAGTTAATATATAAGCCTATAGCCTGGACGGGTACTAAGTTAAGACGTGTTGCAAAAAAATAGTAATCAAAGGTTCACCAAATAAACAATGAAACTGCCCAATAGATATTCTTCTGATATTTTATGGATGAATTCAATGTTTTCTTTCTATTTTGTCTTGCTTATAACACCTCGTAAATACAAATCCTTTGCAATGTCTACCATGTGACCACGCAATACAATGTCAGAGATATGCAGAAGATACGCCACGAATCTTTCACTGTAGTGTGTCCGATTCAAACAACGGCAAAAGTTCCGTCGACGAAAATTCGTGGTGTTTCTTCGGTCCAGTGTGGTGCAGGCCTTAGACTTTAGAGATTCCCTAACCACTCACCTACGTGGGTTCCACCAAGCGAGAGTTTGAAGTGGAGTTGACGTCGTAATAATTTATAACGGGAGTTCTTAAAAAAATATATATTTTTTGGTGTGTTGTCTCTCGCCCCCACAATTTTTTATATCCAATTTCTTCGCATCGCCCGTAAAATAAATAAAGTCTCATCCTCTCCCCTCCCCTCTGCTTTTCCACGCCAAACCAAGCTTAAACACATTCAAATATTTACGTGTACAACGAGTTCGTTTCTTTTGGTTATTTTTGTGTATATTTTATGTGTGAATAATCAATGAACACAAAACTATTTTTAGATGAATCTTATAGTTTTGAGTTAATCAACCACCACCTATCTATCCTCTTTAATCAGCGTGAAGAAAAGATAAGACCACCCCGTTGTGTACCCGGCCGAATATTCGAACCTCACCCTGCGGGACTGACACCTTATACAGCGTGATCATTGACGTGGTTTCTGCTACTCAAACAATCGTACAAGCTTACACATATTTTTATTATTATCATCATCATTATTATTATTATTATCATCATCACCGCGTCTTACTACCCGTTCGGGTTATACGCACTTGCGCTAATGTGTAATGGTAGGGTGATTGTGAGATGAAATGGAGGACCTACAGTTTAACGTGGAATCCGAACCACGGTGGAGGCCTGGCATTCCCCACATTCACAAGTTGTGATTAATACACGTCTTGTCAGAGGTGAAGGAAGGGTTTGGTAATCAGATAAATCTGTGCCGGGACCGGGGATTGAACCCCGGACTAATTTAGTATTACACATATTAATAAACACTATCTTAGAGACAATGTATCAAAATTGGCGACATATTTGCGGTGCGCGCATCGGTAGGCACGTGGATATGACTGTGTTAAGCTCATTGACGTCTCAACGAGGCAACCTTGAAATTCCGCCTAGGTGAGGCGAATCTAGCCTTTCAACGAGGCAACATGGAAATTCCGCCTAGGTGAGGTGAATGAAGCCTCTCAACGAGGCAACCTTGACGTCCCACCTAAGCTAGGCAACCTTGGCATTTAAACGACGTCCCACTTAGTATAGACAACTTTGGCGTCTATTGAGGCAACTTTGACATTCCGCCAAGCCGAGGCAACCTTGACGTCCCACTTAGGTGAGGCAACCTCTGCGGGGTAACTTGGCATCTCACCTGTTAGAAAACTTTCTCTATGGTATGATATGGACTGCGAGCCACATGCTAAGTAACCTCCGACCAATGCGTTTGTTTTGGGAACGTCCCGAGGTCATTGCTCCAGAAGTTTGGTGCTTGGGGGGAGGGTGGGGGACTTTGTTGTCGTGACCATTCATTGGTGATTCATTACGGTGTGATGCCACCATCAGACAGGTACAACACGATTTTCGTGAAACGAAATGACCTAAACCTACTTATAGCATTTTTGAGATTATTTTAATTTTGGCACATAACTTTTTTTTTAGCATGTATTACTACCCGTTCGGCTTAAACGTATATGTACTAGTTACGCTAATGTGCTAAAGACGAGTAAAGTTGAATTTGAAGGACGTGTGTTTGCATTTGCATGGAGAAAGCGTGGATAACCATTTAGGAAAAAACACTCGCTACACTTGACCGGGATTCAAACTCCGATCTCCAAAATTCATTCTTCTTCATCCCTAACATACTAGTATATTTACTACAGATCTGTAAAAGTAGCCTAAATGTGCTCCCATTTTGGTAGAGGGAGAGTGGAAAATTATTTAGGAAAAACATCCTTGAAATACCCGTCCTAGATTCGAACCTTGACCTTCCCGATGACTGGCCATCCAGACCAGACCAGTCAGATGAGACTGACGTTAATTCATCATTCATACTGTTGCGGGTTTACAATTTTGTTTGAAAAATGTAAGCTTAGGTGAAATTAGAATTTTAGTACAAACTGTATCCATATTTATATTTATTAAAGAATTTAAAATGCACATAATTACAATTTTTAATGAATGTAACTATATAGTATTAATTTGAATCAAATTCAAATTTCATAAAAATTTAAATTTTTCAACCCAACTTTTATAACTTACCCATCTTCTATCATTTAAGAACCTAGGACCTGCTTTGGTGGCCACATGGTCTAAGTTGATACTCTTGCAGCAAATTAGACTGCCAATGACTGGGAGATCTAGGTTCGAATTACGTTCGGGTGGACTGAGATTTTTTTTCAAAATTGTTTTCCATTCTCCCTCCACACAAATGCCGGTATATGTCCTCTAAATCTATACACCTTCCTCATTCCTAAAACCATTAGTGTAATTAGTAAATAGTCGTATAATCTGAACGGGTAGTAATACGAGGTGTTAATAAAAAATCTAGGCCCAATACAAGTCCGTCTCTATCCAAAGATATTGACTTCGTAATTTAAATCAGATAATTACACCTTTATTTCGCGATAGTAATTACCAATTCTTACATTTGAAAGACTTGTTGTAACCTACTTTCCTATCAAAACTAAATTTAAAATGAAAATACATTTTTTTAAATTCCTTGTGTTTTACTTTGTACAGACACACAACGCAAATTTAATCAAAAAAGAGAAAACAAAATTTTTCAAAGAAAAAATAGCAAAACTTACTCCATCCGAATTAATTACTATTTCAAGAAATCTATGATCGTCTTTCTGGTATAATGGTCAGAGTTCCTGGCTTTAGATCCAGACGTCCCGGGTTCGATCCCCGGCGCTTACAGATTTTCTGCGAAGCAGTGGGTCTAGGGGGACGGGTTCAACTCAGCTTCGTGAGGACAAATGAGGGGCTATTGTAATCAGAAAGTAGTGGCCCTGGTTTTAGAAAACTGAGATAAGCGGCCTGAGGGTTTGAATTGCTGACTATATGACACCTTAAATCCGCATAAGTTGGCACTATATTCGCCAACAGACGGCAGCCGCTCTGTTGGTATGGCTCAATTGTGGGCTGACGCCATGGATATGGAGTAATTAAATACATTTAGTCCAAACATTTTTTCATTAAGTTTCACACACATCCCTAAAATACAGGTATAACTAGAAACTAGAGTTTGTTTTGCTGGCCGGCTGTAACGAGCTCATGGACTTGTGGACACGCACAGTAAACGTCAAGTTCATCTAGTTTAGATACAGTTGATAGGGAGATAGGGGTTATAAACTTGACTGGGTGTACTGAGGGTGGTTTTACCATCAATTGTTCCTCACTTTACCTGCACTTAAGTGACCTTTTTTTTCTTTGCATTTTTTCAGGTACTGCCTTCCTTTCTTAAATCTCTGGTGGGAAAAGGTAAAGGTATTTCGCATCTTCTATTTAAATGCTAAATAACGCACCCTAAATTAGGATGTTCTTAAACTTTGTTCACACAAGTATCACTTAAATATTAAGTATAGTTGTTAATCATGTATTATAAAACATTTCAAAAACGCTTTAACGCTTAAAACAAAAAGAAAGCCTCCAATTTTGCATTGATTATTATTATTTTATTATCCCTGTGTATTACTACCCGTTCGGGCTGTACGCATATGTACTAATTACGTTAATATGGTAGGGATGAGAGATTGTGTTTAGAGAAAGTATACCCGCATTTGCGTGGAGGAAGAGTGGAAAACAATTTAGGGAAAAAACCTAAGTACAGGAGTCTGGGATTCGAATCACGATCTCCCCGTCATCAGCAATCTCTTCTCTTGCAAAAATGATGCATTAGACCATGCAGCTACCTAAACGGGCCATTCATTGTTTATTATATTTTCTGATAAAAGTTATTAAATACTATTTATAGTAAAAGTTATACACGCTACCCATAAATACTATTTTTATAATATCATGGTTTTACATTTGTGATATGAGTACTATTTATAAAAAAATATTTAATTGTATAAAATATTATATTTAAAATATGTATTAAAATACGTTTCTGTCCTTGGGAGGAAGAAAGGGTTTGTTTCCTAACACACAAGATAATTCAGACCAGGTTCTATTTTTGTGAAATACAGCCCAAGGTCATTTGTATTTGCTAGTTGATATATTATGCAGTTTTTTATTGCCGTCATTGCTAAGAAACCACTGCCACACAGATAGGTAGATGCAAACACCATAATCGTTTTTATTACTTCATCTGTCAAAGAAAACCATTCATTTATTACAGTCAAACAGAACTTCAAGTTGGAGCAATTGAACGTACTGCTCCAAAGATAAAACAAAAACATACTTAGCCTCATCTGAAACTCCCTCGTGCCTCACCGGTGAGGCGCGCCTCAATAGTTTAAGAAACTCTGTCCTAAAGTCATGTTTTGCTTGGAGATGATCTCTTATTGAAATCCTTCCAACAATCGATAGCGAAAAAATGGAATTACATGTGGCGCATTCTACAACATTGTCGTCTAGAACACAGGTTCATAAACTGTGGGTCACGGCCACGGTGGCGTACGGGAATCGCGAAAAATATTCTGGGGGTCGGACCAAACATTTACAAACGCGAGTAAATTAAATATTTATTACATAACCATTAAAATTATAGCACACTACACCCTTTCATTTTATATTTGTTTAACCCGCTTCAATGGTGAATTGCCTTAAGGCATCACTTTCGCGTTACTTAAATGCTTCCTTCTTCATTCTTACCCCATTAGAGTAATTTTCTTACATGCATATAACCTCAACAGATAGTAAGACGCGATTTTATATATATATACATTTGTTTAGTTCATTAATAAATAAAAGTTTTTCGGCAGGATTACACGAACACAATTTTAATAATCATCTGCATGAATAAATTTGTAAAGTATAAAAATTGAGTCAATAATATTCATGCATAAATTAATTGTTTGCAATACAATTTTTAATAATTTATGTTTCTCATTTGATCCAAAACTACTAAAATTTATACTAGAGTATAAAAAACTAAACTTAAAGGAGTCACGAATAAAATGGAGTTCAAGAACCTCTGTGGTCGAGAGCCAAAATTTAATAGTAAAAAAAAAAAAGTCCGAATGTGTAAGAAATACTCTTCGAGGCTATGATGATTTATATTGTCTCAAACTATTTAGGACCTGACTTTTAATTAAAGGATTTGTATTTATTCCATATAAAGTTCAACTGCATTCATTTATTCTACGGATCAGGGACGAAATAAATATGGAAAATAAGTCTTATTCCGGGGACTGGTGTCGAAAATTGGGCCCAAATTGCCACTTTAAATAATATGCAAATTCTTATACATTTCTCTTACATTTTACTACTCAAATTCCTATTCCATTTGTGTATTTTTTTATCACCGTGTCTTACTACCTGTTCAGGTTATACGAATATATGATAGTTACTCTAATGTGTAAGGGGTGATGAAGGAAGTATTTTACATCTTCAGTTGATCCAACCGGAACTCGAAACCTGATCTCTCCGTCATCAGCAGCCTGCTCTAGCAAGAAAGTCATGCCTTAGTCGTTAGTCCATTATGCCACTAAAGCGGGTAGGCTATCAGTGGAATTTATTTTCATTTATTTAAGGTATTTAACGTGCACTTTCTGAACCGACTGATTATGTCAGCCCACAACTTATAAACTAACTTAAATTTTGAACAGACACAACACCCAGCCCCCGACCGTTAGTTCCTCATTGTGAAAGGGGAAACCCACATTTCATAATTTATAAAAAGTTGGGCCATGCCAGGACTCTTAACCAGTTGAGAAACACGCTACCGGACTGGGCTAAATTGTTGACCCTATAAGTGTAATTATTAAAATTTGTATAGTACTAGTAAGGCGCGATAAGGGAAATAAAATCCGGTGGCCTTTACTTGAACCACTGTTTGGTAAACTCTGGCTTAGAAGGCAAGGTTTGTCGAAAAGGGTGTGTCAGAGGGGATGTTCTGAATATAGCGACGGGTGGTCCTCTCACCCAGGCTACAGGGTTGTATTGTATCACCCCCCACACGCTGGTTTGAGTGCGTGCGACCGGTGTTTTGTCATCTTCAACTTTGAAGGTTCTTGTGTATTCTTGTAGTATAACACCTTCTATACTTGCACATTCCTTGAGATTTTGAAGATTTCGCAAGTGTTTTGCGAGTAAAACTTTCTATTCGTGATGAAAAGTAATGGTGACTTTTTTTGTTAGTTCTCTAGAAAGAGAAGTTAGTTAAAAAATGAAATACATCTTTCGATTTCGACCAGATGTATTTTATGGAACTCTTCGTATCGACAAAATGTTGATTTAAGGTGGGAACAGGGCTGCCACGCACCTGGATGACCGGGAAAACACTGGTCATTTTGCGAAAACCTAGTGAAAATCAGGGGGCTATGGAGTCGTACGAAGCCTTTTACTCCGATTCCTATTTTTTCTAAGGTCCTACTCCGATTCCGACAACGATTCAGAATCCTACTCTTTTATAAAATATTGTGGAAGCATATTAATTATTAATAACAAATTTACTGCAGTAAAATTCTCCAATACAGATTACTTCACGGGAAACTTCTTTGACATTATGTGTATTAATTTATCACTCCAAAATACTAAAATTCGTCACAAAGAATAAAAAAAGTATAAAATTATATATTGACTATATATTGTTATAATATGATAAGTTTTTATTGAAGCTGGAGTCGGAGTCTGTACAATTATACTGGCACTGACTCCACCGCCCTTGAAAAAATATTGGAATATTTGGGAAATTTAATTGAAAGCTTAAAATACGAGTAGTATTTCCTTGGATGGACGAAAAAAATATAATGAAAAATTAAACATGCTAATTCAAACATGTCTTATTACCCCTTAAACAAAGGTTGTGAAGCGACACACGTATTTCTTCAAATATCTTGAATCATCATGTTTTAAACATGAGTTACATGACTTTACACTTAGTTTGATGAAGAATGAAGTTTTATTACTCCTTTCTTCAATATAAGCTGCCTGGAAAAATGGTAATTCATTCCGGAAAAACGGGAAAACATAGGTCATTTTCTAGTAATAAAATAGTGGCAGCCCTGTGGAATGGAAGGCCGCGTGAATTAGTTAGGGGTTTTTTTTAAATAAAAAAACCCTTTTGGCCAAATTAAACGTGTTAATTTAGTAAATTGTAAACGTATTAGCTTAGTAAATATATTAGTTTACTCTTCTACACATAGTAAGTAATCACAACAATTCTTGAGCATTTGTCATCGGCATCGCGGAATTTGATTGGGACTTTTAATTTTTATTTAAAGTTTCTCATGAAACGCCATTATCTTTATGACGAATATTCAATAACTGTGATTAACCATGTGCATTAGGTTAAACTTAGTATCTACTGAAGCAATATTTTATTTCTTTGGATAAAAACCCTTTTTTATGTTCTGTCATAGCTATAAAAATACGCGTTCCCTGTTACCTCATATTATTAATCCAACAACTTGATATTTAAGTGGCCATTTCAGCGCTATTAATTTTCAATACATTTAAAGCATTTTTACTTTTAAAAAAAAAGGACAATTGACTACGTAGAAGCGTAAAGAATATTGTTGTCTTGTTCCACGTCTTACTACCTGTCCGGAATGTATATATTCTCTATGTTAATGAGTTAAGAATTAGATAGGTAGAACCCACGGGAAATGTACCCTTATTAGAGTAAAGGCAAAGTGGTAAATAATTTAGAAAAAAACAACCACTCAGTACACCCTACAGGAATTTGAACCTTGACAACTATGTCACCGGTACATCATATTAGACGAGCCTGACATTTATTTCGCGCGCCCACTGAGAGGTGTAAGATAAAGTAACAAACCCAACAAATTATAATGTATCAATAGGGCAAACCTATACACAAATATTAAATTATTTGAAGCATTACTTGGGAGTAAACCACTTTCCTATTGATTTATAATCCACTTATAAAAATGTCTACGTGTATATCGTCATAAAAAAATGTTGGGAGGAAAATATTAGAGCCCCCTATTCATATTTATTTAATATCTTTAGTTGGGTCGCCCTTTCCCATTATTTCGCGAGTAATTTTGTTCATTTATTAGACGGTGTGTGTGGAACTCCTGAAACTTGAGCGTCCTGCAGTAAAAATAATTTTCTTGCTACAGACTCTATGGTCAGTAGGCCTCCGTATCCTCCGTAATCTCGAAAATTTCTGAGGAAAAAATTAATAAAACCTACCTTCTTAAAAAAACACAGCAAAGCTCGTTTTAATATTTTATTAACATTGTTAACTGTTATCAAAACTTTAAAATACTAAAATAACGTAATTAACTTTAGTCATCACATACTTTACATACAGTACAATTTTTATAGAAAGAGCCTTTTAGAAAATACAAATACACAATTTGTAGCAAACATAGATATCATTTAGTATTTTGTTAAGTGTTATTTTATATATGATATCTATTTTATATGTTATATCTATCACCAGCTTCAGATCACATGACTTAACGTGTTAGTAAGTTAAAGTTTATTATTATTATTATTATTATTAGCACCGCGTCTTACTACCCGTTCGGGTTATACGCACTTACGCTAATGTGTAATGTTAGGGTGATTGTGAGATGAAATGAAGGACCTACAGTTTAACGTGGAATCCGAACCACGGTGGCGGCCTGGCACTCCCCACATTCACAAGATGTCTTGTCAGAGGTGAAGGAAGGGTTTGGTAATCAGATAAATCTGTGCCGGGACCGAGGATTGAACCCCGGCCGCCAGCACAGAAGTCTGACACCTTACCCCTAGACCACCAGGTCACCTAAGTTAAAGTTGATCTAGTAACTTTTTTATCTGTCTCTTCCTATGGAAATTGGACTGTACATCCTGATTTTTTTCATAGGAACCCCACTTTAGACTAAGCTTGATTGAAAGTCACTAAAATTTGGCATTGTAGAAATATGTCTTATTTGATTTATTCACTGTAAAATGTTTCTATAAGTTATCAAAAGCTTCCATTAATACTTCCTTATACATTTCTGTATAATTTCTCTTTACATTATTAATTAAATTGAATAAGAATGTAAATAAATTGTAGTATTGTAATATATTTTATTTCCGCTACTTTGACAAAATGACTTTTCAGTTTTCAAACAACAGGCTGCCTATGAAAATCAAACACTAAAGAAAATAACGATGTACAGAAAACTTGCTTACAGAACCAATTCGCTAATAAACAAGACCATTTTAAAGCCTATTTTTATAACCCAATCCCGAACCAAATAAAAAATGTCAAGTCTCACACACCTATATTTGACGGTTCTAGTTGGACAAACCTTTTTTTATTTTGATTTTCCAGTTTCTTTTTTATTTTAAGCCGTGAACAAACAAAATACGCGCTGTTACAAAGAAATTAAAAAAAAAACTTTAGTTTTTTACTGCCTATCGTTATGTTGTAAACGTCTACATTGTAAACGTCATCTTCGTGGAGGTTTTTCTGATGATAAATCGAGGAGAACATTATTTATACTAAGGTACCTTTTCCCTCCTTCTACCTTACTTTTTGATGATCTCAAGTTTGTAAACTGTCAACAACACAAATGGCCATGTTTGCTCGAATAAAAACGCAAAGTATTTTTTTTATTCACAGCAAGTAGTAAATATTTATTGTCCTTACAAAAGTTAGCAAGATCATTCAACTATAGGCAATTAACTATTTCCGTGAATGGCGATTTCGTTAGCACTTCTAAGACTTTCATTTATAGTACAGTTTTTTTTAGCTTAAAAAAAAGAGTTAAACAACTTTTGGTTAGGGATGAGGAGGGTAGTTTAACGGAAGTACACCCTTATGGACGGGGAAAGAATATGAAATCAACAGTAATGCGTAAAAAACTAATCACTAGTACGCCTGGTTGTGATTCGAACCTAAATCAAACCGTCAGACCCAACACCTTAGCAGTTCTCAATATTGTACAAAATGTAACTAAAATTGTATTTACTATTACTTGCTCTCGAACCTCAGGAAAGATAAAATATTATGATAGTCAAAAGAGTCTTAACTTAATTTTGATAAATGTCGACATTTCATGACTAATTGGAACAGGTATTTGCGATGTCTGTATCTCGGCCTAAAGCCGAAACAATTTTACGGGTCGGGCTAAAACTTGACATCTACGGTTTTCATAAGGTTCCCCCAGAAGAGTTTTTGGAATTAAATATCTAAAACCTGCTTCGGTGCCCGCATGTTCTAAGGCTCTACTCTCACAATGGACTAGACTGTCGATTACGGGAATATTGTGGATAGATTCAGGTTGGGTGTACGGAGAGTGATTTTTTACTAAATGGTTTCTCACCCTCTCCACGCAAATACGAGCACACTTCATCTAAAGTCAACCTCCCTCATCCCTGACCTATTAGCGTGAATACATAAGCGTATAACCCGAATGGATAGTAAAACATGGTAATATATATATATATATATATATACATACACACACACAAAAAAGAATGTAGTTTACTGAAGGACAAAAAGAGGACCAATCTATCTCCTTTAAATCTTCTCTAACGATTTTGATTAAATTTCATATCTAGGCTGTTTAACATTACAAACAAAATGACAATTCTAATTTTGATCGTATCTTCGCAATTATTTGAGAAACGAAATAACTTATCATTATAAAGTTGTAGTATTATCAAAAATAAACATATTTTGCTTGAAATATATTTTTATAAAACCAATAGTTTCTGGCTAAAGGCATATATACATAATATAATATATAACCAAATATATATCTTATATTATTATGTTTCTTTATTTTTATTGAGGTCTTTTAAAATTGAAATTGATTATTATGCTCTTTGTTACTCTTTTCTCAATGTTTATGTAACATTGCATATTAGTTCACTTATGCTTTTTTGTTGGAGTGTTTCTGCATCAATATATATTATTTCGTTTCACAAATCTTATGAGTTTATAGTAAATGTTTTTATTTTAAGATAAAAGAGAGAGAAAGTATGTGCGGTGCATCGTACCATTTATTTTTCATAGGTATTTATACTGTCTGTCAAAATTGGTGCAACATATGTTTTGATCTCTGAATATGTGAAAGTAGCTTTAGTATAATTATATTAATTCCGTACCTTGATTGCACAACAGTTGGCTTACCATAGCATTAACTTCTATACGGCAGGTTTAGATACCATGTATTCATAATATGGTAACGGCATGCGTTTGTATCCGTCCCGATGTCCTCGGTTCGGATCCTTTTCGGGTTAGTTTACGGCCTGATCGTCATGGATTCACATGAGTCAGTTTATATCTTGGCGCTGGATCTAAATATTTAAGTATATTGTGTTCTTGCGCCATGTAGTTTTCCGTTCACTAGCAACGATTAGACTGGGTTTGATTTAAATGGAAGATAACATAAATTAAAAATCATAAATTCAACATTAGGATTAATTCATTCCACACTTTGGTTCTGGTTACTGAAGAATGCATTTACTAAATAATAAAAGTTGAGTTGGAGTGAATGTATGAGAATGTAAGAGCCTGTGTGATTGTGTGACCACGAGTATTTTCCCAACGGCTGCCGCGAAGGCTTCCTTCTTGCAACCCTCACCGCGTCCCTTTGGATGATTTCCCTTCTTAGTATAAGCGACCTTGGTCGATTTATTTCTGTCACTTAAAAACTGCAACTTGGTTCGAGGAGATCTCTTACAATTTGTTTAGTTCTCTACTGCTAGTTTTTAAACATTGTAAGTACTAAAAACCCAATGTGTATTGAACCCTTATTTTAGAAAGTGGGACCAAGCGACTCCAGCACGTCCTTCATTAAAACTCATAAATCCTGCTGAAGTTAACATGAACTAGATGTTATTCTTTGAACTAAGTATTTTACATCGCTCACTTTTAATAAACGATTTCAGTTTAAATAGAGTTAAGGTAAATATAGGTACTTTTTGTCAATGTTGGCTAAACTTTATTCTAAATTTATGTACACCTTGTCTTATTACTAGTCTGTGTTTCCTCATATTTACACAAATGGAATACAGACGAGGAAAGTAGAATTTTGAGAACGTATACCCACAATTTATTAAGGAAGAGTGGGAAACAATTTAGGAAAAAAACTCAGTACACCCGGCCGTAACGCGAACCCTGACCTCTCAGTCACGGGCAAACTAGACAAATGTAGGCAGACACCTTTGTCTGCATGTCCACCAGGGTCAGTATTTATTTGGTACATCTTCTAAAATATTATTCATACTATGGTTTCTACCAAGAACCTGTTTAAATTTTCTAGGAAGTTTTGCCTACCTTTCAATTTAACGCCCTTAGGGCGTGTGTTTTATGAATATAAAAAGAGTTAATCCAAAAATAAATAAATTGAGATTTAATAAAATTCTACGTTTCATTTGAAAATACGAAAATGTTTAATTTTAAATTCAGATTGACTAAAACGCTTTTGTATTAATATTCTATGAAGAGTAACTTTTTGTGTGTGTGTGAATAAAATTCATACTTTTCTTTTTTACTATTTATAATTTGTCTCTGCTTTCATCTATTCAACTTTTTTTTTTTTAATTCCGTCCTTTGGCCAAATACTACAGAAATATACGAAGAAAATTTTTATGGTGAAGCGCTCTCGCTTTTGTAAAACTTTGCATAATTTATTCTTTATTCGTTATGGTGTAGTTTCATTTTTTTAAATGTTTATTTATTCATAAATCATAAGATAGGTACTATGTAAGATGTATGGAATATTTACTTAACTATACATACAAGATTCCATGACCATTTACAAAGGGTGACTTAAAAATCTGGCTTGGCAAAAATCAAGAAAAATTACATACTAAATAGTATTGTTAACTTGATCACTTTAGTTTTAAAATATGTATATTCGTAAAATAAAACAATTAAGTAGCAAACAGCTGACTATTCTTTTTAATTTAAATTCCAAATATTTGGCTACCTACAAATCATGAATATTTTACTAGGGATTTTACTAGGGATGATAGTTGGCTAACGCGCTTGTCGTGTTTAGCTCGACTGCTGAGGACGGGGAGATCGAGGTTCGAATCTCGGTCGGGTGAACTGGGGGTGGTTTTTCCTAAATGGTTTTTCACTCCACCTCCACGCAAATGCGGGCTCACTTCCTCTAATTAAACCTTCCCAATTCCTAATCCATTAGCATAATTAGTACTTAAAGCGTATAACCCGAACGGGTAGTAAGACGCGGTGTTAAATATTAAATAAATAAATACTAGGGATGGACATTTGGCTACCATCATTTCATGTAAATTGTGTAGAGGTGAGCATTTGGCTACCTTCAAGTCATGTACATATTTAAAGATGGGCATTTGGTTACCATAAGGTCATGTATATTTTCTAGGGTTGGGCATTTCGCTACCATAAGGTCATATATATTTTGTAAGAATAGGACAGTTGACTACTTTCAAGTCGTGAATATTTTACAAACGGTGGACATTGGCTACCATTAAGTTATGTCTAGGGGTGGACCTTTGGTTACCTTTAAGATATGTATATATTTATAAGGGATACATCCAAGTCAGGTTCATTTTGTAAGGGTTGGACATATAGTTGTCTTGAGACCATCTAAATTTTGCAAGGGATGACATTTGACTGCTTATAGGTAAGGTAAACTTTTCCATTGAGTATTCATCTGATCATCCTCACAAGTGGCCCTTTTTTTTATCGTGACGGGATGAAAGTACGAATTTTTGGAGAAAGAGACTCGAATATGTCTTGTAAAATTAAAGTTAATAAATCTCCAAACATATATATGTGAACATTTCTGATAAATTACAACAGTAATCCTACTTCGAAATAAAATAAAATCCAACCAACCTAACCAAACAAAATTAGTTCATGCGCCTCACCATTATCAGGGCCGGAGATCTGATATCTTGTTAAAGTGACAGCAGACTAGTGTGGGCGTTCACCGCAAGATTTCAGATAAATCGCGTGGTACACACCTGCAGGTGGTCACATAGCCTTGTGGTGACTGGGATTGTCGCGTGGTTTTGTAGGTCGAGACAACTTGGACTATTCGAGGATACAACTTAGCTCTTGGGTTGTACAATCAAATTTTCATAAGAAGTGTCTTAAATAAATTAAAAAATTTCAAGGTCAAAATTGTTAACATTTTACTATATTATTGGTGTTATTTCATGGGTATTGATAATACTTATCTAAAGTGACAGTTACAAACTTTACCTGACGTATGGATACGTGAAAGCACCCTTGGTGCGCCCTGTAAGGTAACAAGCTAAACTTTGATTATTCCACTCTAGTATAGCTTATAAGAGAGGTTCATATTGGGGTTCGTCAATGTTATACTGCTAGTTTTCAGGGTTTACGGAGAGTACATATTATAATATACCCTGTTTATTGGTACGAAGGTGTGACTGAAAGGCATTTTTCCCTGTCAGAATTCTACAATATAGTAGGATTTTGGTGGGAGAAAGGACCCTCTAGACATTCCTTCCTGCCATAGACAGGATATATACATAGGAATAGGTCCTTCCGCTGCAAATTTGTCTGTACTTCCACACCGGTAGTCTAAAATGGTCGGATGGATAGTACTAGTAAGATTCCGTGTTAAATAGGCCTATAACCCGCCTCGGTGGCGTAATTAGCTAACGCACTAGTTTCGTGTTGAGTTATACTGCCGAGGATGGGTAGATCGAGGTTCGAATCTCGCTCGGGTGAACTGGGGGTGGTTTTTCCTAAATGGTTTTCCAATCTTCCTCCACGCAAATATGGGTTCACTTCCTCTATATTCAACCTTCCCAATTCCTAACCCATTAGCATAATTAGTACTTAAGCGTATAACCCGAACGGGTAGTAAGATGCGGTGTTAAATAAATAAATAAAATAGGCCTATATAGGCTACACAAAGTATCTTATAACATATCTGGGCTATCAGCAATTTACATATACAATGTGTGTGTATTATATTATTTAGGCTGCTTTCTTTCAACGGACAAAACAGTTGTCCAAGCAATACCGTCTTTAGGCAAAGTGAAGTTGTTGGCAATGCAATACAAGGCACACAGGATTGACAAATCTGGCCTTATCATAAATTGAACATTAATATACAAAGAGAGGGAATTTTGATAAAGTCAGTCATCGTTTTTCAGAAATTAAGGTTCGAAATCAGAGACTGAAGATCTTTGAAGAATAGGCTAAGCGTTAAGACTGCATTTTTTTTTAACACAATAAAATTAAGTGTTACATATTCATAGAATTACTTACATTTTATTTTCAACTTGTTTGTGACAGTAATGTACTCTTTATATATCTAATTGAAAACCTAGTATATTTGTGCGTGTGTTTAAATTTAAAGTTATTTATGTGGAGGGAGAAAAGAAGGATTCGCCCTAGGTGTCAAAATACTCTAGGTCCGTCAATAGTTGGCATAGGCTATAATGTATCTTATAAGGTGGGAGTTAGGAAACATGAGCTAAGTTTTTATATCAAAACTTTTTTTGATCAAAATAGATCAAATATTGCTCCAGTAGAAACATGGTTTGCTTCTCTTTTCATGGTGATATAAAAAGTTGTTTAATATCGTTTAAGGGTATCCTAGAATTTAATTACAACTTTTTTTTCTTCATTTAAAAAGTTTCTCGTCTGATGACGCTATACTCATAACAGAAAACAATTGCTGATGTCACTACCGAAGCAATATTTTATTTATTCTGGCCACAAAAAAAAATTGTTATATAAACTGTAAAAAAATACTCGCGTTCCTTACACGGGTATGAACTTACTGAATCAAGTTTGTGTCTCATTGGTCCATATGTAACTGTTATTGTGACCAATAACGTGTGTTGTTACTCGCACTCAACAGTGTCTCCTTGTCTGGGTCGTGGATGAGATGAATGGAAACCCCGCAATGACGTCAGGACCAACTCTCTAGTTGAGAACATCATTGATTCGTCCATTATCTTTGGTGAGGGTAGGGCGTCCGTTGTATTGTCATACCAGACCTTGTTCAATACGTGTCAAAAGCTTTGTCCGGATGGTCTTTTCATTGATACTTAACCCAAGTACAGTACGTGGCAGAAGTCTAAGCAATACTCGTCACACCCAAGCTGGTGGGGACACGTTCTAGTTTGCAGGTGACTCTGAGGTCAGGGGCTTGAACCTCGGTCAACTGTACCGAGATTTTTTTCCCTTCATAAATAGCTTCCCCACTCTCCCTCTATGCAAATGCAAGTACATTCCCTCTAAATTTCTACCTCACTCGTCCATATTCCACTAGCGTAATTGATGTGCGCATATAGCCCGAACGGGTACTAAGAGCCAGTGGGGTGGGGTGTGGGGGAACTAATTTTATAACTAGTACACTAATGATTATTAGTACACATTAGCCCATTGTGTAGCGTGTTTGCCTACTGAGCTAAGGGTCTCGGGATCAATTTCCGGCAAGGCTGAAAACTATATCGTTGGTGAAATGTGGGTTAACTCTTTCACAGAGATGAATTAACGACTGGGGGTAGGGTGTTGTGTTTGTTATAGAGTTAAGTTAGTTTGTTAGTCGTGTGTTGATACAATCAGTTGGTTCAGAAAGTGTACCTTAAATACCTCGAATAATAACAATGAATGCTAGCTAAACTCTAACTTTTTGTAAATATCAGTAATGTAAATATCTGTCTAGTAGAGGCACGCGGTAAACAAACAAATCATCATTTTATTTCGGATGTCAACTGAACTTGAACCAAGATCAACTAGTCCAATGTCTTTTAGCTAGCCACGGCTACGTGTTCCACTCTTATCAATACTGTACCGAGTCGCTCGAAACGACACCCTCCATCAGGACAGAATGTAAATAGTACAATTAAGCGCAGTAAATTACGATGAAACTGTAACCATTTAACCTTATTAACCCCGTTGTCTGGATCTGATTGTGGAATTATGTTCACTGAGGTTCATCCCGAGAGACGAGTTATGTTCGTTCGTTATTAACAGGGCCTCTACTTGATCTATATCAAAAAGTAACCTATAAAATGACCTAAATATGATCCAAAGTAACTTTAAATTTTCAAAAAATGACCTAAAAGTATGAACAAAAACTCGTAATGAATGTACACGACTAAATCAAACACGCACGTTACAAATGGATGCGATGCCTTTAACAACTAAACTCTCTCATCCTGCTGAATTTAATATTGATTAAAAAATATCTTCTTCTTAAAAACTGTTATTTTTGAATATTTTTGCATTTATGAACTAGATATAGTATTTAAAATATACTTATTTAAGATAAATGCCTAAAAATGCCTATAAATTTACGCGAACCAAGAACATATGACCTAAAACTCCTAAATGACCAAAGAATGGCTTATAAAAAACATTTCCACAACCAGGGAATCATGAACAGAGTTAATTTGCACATGAGAATAGTCTGTGATGTAAAAAAAAACTACATGTCATCAGAATCCGGGCCCTGGTATTGCATATCACGTATCATTCCCCGTAGCTGAGTGGTTCTAGTGGTTGACCACAAGTTTAGGAGACCTTAGTTCAAATCTCTGGGGAGCTGGGAAAGAAGATATTTACCGTTTGTTTAAGGTTTTTCCTGCTATTCAATATGTAAAAATTCAGGTGGTAGGGCTAGGTTATTGGGTAATAGGTTAGTTTGTATGTTGTGTGTTGTGATGATCTGTAAGTTTAGAAAGTACACGTTAAATATCCAAATCAAAAACAATTCTTGCGTTGAAAGACAGTAAAGTAAGTTTCATCGTAGACGATAATTTCACATTGTCATATTCCTGTTTTGATTACTTTTTTTTCATCACAAATAATGAAATTGTGTACATTAATCTCAGGTCATAATCACATGTTTGTATCACTGTATATTTAACTATGTCATTTTTTGTCACTTTGAATTTTTAGATCATGTTTCATGGCCTTGCGTCGTTATAAAGTCATTTTTAGGCATTCATGTTGCACATATATAAAATATACAAACACTATCGATGTTTTTGTAAATACAGGACTATTCAATAATATTTTTCACCACACATATGTCAACATTAGAATATACCTTTGTCTTTAAATTAATTTGGCGCACTTTTTATTTTTGTGATTGGAAAATTCACGTGCCTAGCGTCTACAACGAAGCTGGAAACGCATACGTTGGGATGAAGCTATTTGTTTTAGCGAGTATTTGTAAAGGATCGCAAGAGTTAAGTTATTAAAGACCATTCAGTGCATTCATATCTCGTTTGGTTTCTTTTTGATTAATTGCTTGTTTTAATTGGTCATGAGCATTCATTCCAAGCTCAGGCGGTAGCACATATGCCTACTGAGACAAGGGTCCTGAGTTTGATCCCCAGCATAGACGAAAATTTATCATTTACGACCATTTGTATGTATCCTTTAACATTGATAAATTAACGCCCTGGGAATGGATGTTGTGCCTGTCCTAGTCTCAAATCAGATTAGGTATATGAAGCTACGGCAGGCCCAACCAGCCGGCAGTGAAAATATGTATGCGTTGAATAAAAAAGACTGACCCAGGCCATAGGCCGGAAACAGTAATGGATGTAAATTTGATCATATTTGACCATTTTCAGGTATAAATGGTTACAGTTATATAGCGCGTAGTGCTAGGTGAGTGGTTTAAGGTGGGGATGTAAAGAACGCGAGCTAAGTGCAGTATTTTTTGCAGTTTTTATAGCAAAAACTTTTCTCGACAAAATAAATAAAATATATTTCCAGTAGAAAAATAGCTTAATTTTCTTCACATTGTAATTCAATTGTTGAATATCTGTCATGAACTTAGCGGCATTAGACGAGAAACCTTTTAAATGAAGTGAAAAAGTTATCATTAAATTCCTGGACACTTTTGACAGATATTCAACAACTGTTGAGATTAGCCTACTAAGTGAATAAAATTAAAGTATATGTTTCTACTAGAGCAAAATTTTATTTATTTAAGCCAAAAAAGGTTTTGCTATAAACAGTGCAAAAACACTGCCCTTGACTAGCGTTCCCTACATCCCTACCTTAAGACATGATACTTACATCGAATTTGGTTGACGTCGATGGGAAGTTTAGGAACTCTATTCCTGGTGGGGCTTGCTTGCCCTTGTGTTTTTAGCACTTTGGATTTTTTTTTTTAAATCCTCTTTCAATGCTAATGTGGGTTTAGTTATATCTAAAGTTAACTTCCTCATCCCTAAACCAAGGATAAGAGTGAGATGAATAAACATGTTTAATTTAAAGCTCGGAAACTAAATAATTAAGGATGAAAAACCACGGTGTGAAACATAAAAACCAAAAGATCCAGATCAGAGGATTGATTTTTGACTTTCTCTGTCAAGCGTTCGTCACACTTTTCGTGCGGTATCAAGAGCCTGCTAGTGCCGTGACTTGCAAAACACGAATGCTTTGTGGGAGAGCCTAAAACCAACCCCTAAGTCCTTTTAGTGATTTTTATTTCTGCGAGTTTTCAAACTTTTGTTTCTGACGGGGCGCTATAACTTTCTCCGCCGCGTGGGGAGCTCTTATCGGAACAGATGGCTAACGTGTAAATAAAGGATATGATGGCTATAAAAGTGCGAGGA
>CABFVZ010000055.1:898189-908601 GCA_902151445.1 Timema monikensis
TACTATTTTTCGTTGGGGGAGCCGCTTCAGTGGCCTAAAGATCTAAGGCAGTGGTTCTCAAACTGTGAGTCGCAAGCCGATATTTGGTGGGCCGCGAAAAGTTTTTTTTTAAATAAATTAAAATTTTATAATTATTTGGAAATAAAAGATTATGAAAAAAATTGGGAAGTGAAAAGAATGTGCATAATTTACGGACACAAGAATCTAGTTTCATGTTCGTGCCTGTCACGTGAACGTCAATGCTGTCATCAACAGAAACCGGAAACAGCACCCTTCACAAATCTATCATTGTGATAGATAGCTCATATCCTGTTTTTTTGTGTATTATATCCAATAATCACCTTAAAAAAGTAATAAGTAAAATGTCATTTAAAGATATGTGGGTCGCAAAAGTTTGTTGTTACAAAAATTGGGTCGCGGTTTTAAAATGTTTGGGAATCATTTGTGTACTACTGCGCCGCAATAGACTGGTTTGTCGAAGACGAGAAGATCGGGATTTGAATTCTATTCGTTGTTACTGGCGGTGGGTTTTCCCTCAATGGTTTACTACTCTCCCGCCACGCAAATGCGAGTATAATTCCTCTGTATTCAACCTTTATCATCCTTAACACATTGTCGTAATTAGTTTATATGTGTGTAACCTGAACGGGTAATGAGACGCGGTGACAAAAAAAAAATTCATTAGGTATATCCAACGCCGCCTTTCTAAAAACGCTTGTTGAATCCACACGACAGTCCGCCTAGTATTGCACGTGAAGATCTAGTGCCTTGTGGCATGATACTAGGATCCCAGGACCCTCCCGTGAACAAATATCAAAATATACTCGTCAGTATCACCCAGGATCGAGATAGGGTCTCTTAGAATTGAACGGCAGAGGGGGAAAAAAGGGGAAAGTCCATTTTTAACTAAAATTGATGTAGTGCTTACGTTTATTAGAGAATCATGAGACACTTCTAATACACTTTAAGGTCTGTATCATATTTAAAATTAATTTAAAAAAGTATTTGCTCAGGTCTTTATGGGATATGAGAAGTAAAACTCGTCCTGGAAAATGTGTGTAATGTGACTTTTCCTCTTTTTTCCCCTGTACCGCCTGCCGTTGATCACTCTTACCACTAGACCATGGGGAAATACAATTGTAAAGCCATAAACGCGCGCGCGCGCGCACACACACACACACACACACACACAAACAAACATAATTATATCATTCCAATTAGTTGGTACACGCGGGCTAAGACTTCAAACTCGACTTGTTTAATTTGCCGGTGGCGGAAAGGCTGAAGGTCAAATCCCGACGGGATTGGGTGGCTTTTCCTAAATTGTTTTCCACTCTCCCTCCAAGCGTGTGTAGTGGTCATTTGCTATAAGTTCTATCTTACCCATCCATTAGTGTAACTATGCAAATATCCCGAATGGATTTTAAGACATGGTGTACAATTATTATTATTATTATTATTATTATTATTATTAAGTTTTCCGCTAACGATTCAAGGTATAATTATAGATTTCAAAATCTAAAAGTAAATAAAGATGTAATATTTCTTAGTAAATAAAATGTAGTCAATTCTTTATGTTGAAAACGTCAACACCGACGTTAAAAAAGAAATATCCACAAAGGAATTTTTGTGTGACGAATTTCGTTAAATAAAGAAGAGTTGATTTATTTCTCGCCGTACGAGGCTGTCAACATAGAAATCATTCTCTCCGTTCATTACGCGAAGTTGGTTATTAGGTTTGTCGGGAAGACGGGTGGGGGGAGTGGAGAGGGCGCTAGGTATTCGTTTTATCATTGTCACTATTACGTGTCGGCCTCATCACCGCCTCCATTGTTTGGACGTGGGCTCCCAGACGAGGGTTGCTTCTGTAATTATCGCCGTTTGTCCAGTTTGACGGGAAACATTCTATACTCACTGAACATACAGGAGATCACTGGATATTCGGACTTAAAAACAGGGTTGTCACGCCCCTGGAAAACCGGGGAAACACAGGCATTATTTTTACAGATACAAAAAAAAAAAGAAGGGAAAATACACGGAATTTTACAACAGAAACAAACTAAAAAAATAAGTATTTTTGAATTTGAAACATTTAATTTCAAACATTAACAAGTAGTTAGGTCTTTCTTTGCATATAAGAGAGAAAAAAAAGTTAACTAAAGAACTAAGGGGTCACCCTTAAACCGCGTAACGCTGTTGAAAGGTGGGGAGGGGTGAGCTATAATGTCTGCATGGTGTTACATGGGGGGAAAGCGGGTAAATAACACTGTTACGTAACACAAACCTTATACTAAGATTCTAATGTTTAAAAAATACTATATTTTTTACCGTTAGTAATGTTAATTATAAATAACTATAACACATGATGTGAAGGGATACGTAACACAGGTTAGAGGGGGGAGGGGCCAGGCTAAATGTCTACCTGATGTTACATGGGAACCGGGGGGGTGGTTCAAAAAAGTAGGAAAAATGTGTTACATGGTTTAAGGATGACCCTAAAAGCGCTGATTTGGACACACCTTTTATCCCTCCCCCCTTACCCCTTTTCACCCTAAAACATTGGGTTGTACAGATAATATATATCCCCCTCCCCCGGTAATTTAATTCTGTTCTAAACATCAATTACATAACCCCACACTTGTCAATTTTATGAAAAAAAATAAAATTAATTTCTTTATAACTTACTATTTTCAAAGTTTCTGTAAAAAAATGGGAATTATTCTGGATAACCTGGAAAACACCGGGGATATTTGTGTCAAAAAAAAAGTATTGTCAAGCTTGTCGAACCTCCGATGCACACTTATTTAACCGACTTGTTTTTTTTTCGCCCCGTACCCGCCTGGGCTATAAACATAACAGGGCTACATATTTATTAACGATAAAAATGACAAAAACAATAGTAATGTTAACATGAGAGTTATTGCTCATTGGAGGAAATGAATACAAAACTATAAAATAGCAAATAAGTTTGCGCGCATTTATTGGAATCTTAAAGTTACAGCTACAAGTTTTTATTTATATTTTGTTACATTGTATCTACTATATCATGTAAATATAATTGTGAAAGAAATAAGAGGATATAAATTTTTGATTCTTATTTAATTTCAAAATCACTGCATATTGACTTTCCTCTGGCGCAAATACCGCGTTTCGATTCGATTGGTCTAGGTGTGGGCGGTACTGGCTGCCACGCCTTGCTTCGTTTCGATTAGTATAGTTGGGAACATAACTTAAGGTGCAGTATATTATTATTATTAGCACCGCGTCTTACTACCCGTACGGGTTATACGCACTTACGCTAATGTGTAATGGTAGGGGGATTGTGAGATGAAATGAAGGACCTACAGTTTAACGTGGAATCCGAACCACGGTGGCGGCCTGGCATTCCTCACATTCCACATTCACAAGATGTCTTGTCAGAGGTGAAGGAAGGGTTTGGATATCAGATAAATCTGTGCCGGGACCGAGGATTGAACCCCGGCCGCCAGCACAGAAGTCTGACACCTTACCCCTAGACCACCAGGTCACCTACTGCAGTATATTAGCAGCCGTGGTCAAAATATATTATAATGTCTGTTATATAATGTTTCCAAGAATCAGACCAACCAGATCCCACAGTGAGATATAAGACGCTTTTGCTACAAACCATGAGTAACTTTCAAATGTTTGATTCTGTGACTACTCCTAAAAGTTATACAGTAATCGGCTTGAGTGAGTTTCCTCTGCGTGGGCAGTGGATAATAGTTTCAACAGTCCTCTCTCACCACGCTCCGAACGTCCTACCTTAATAATAATCTCCTCTACTCAAACTCTTCTTGACCCCATATATTATCACAGGTTCTTTCTTTTTAAATTTAGTACTGTGTCTTACTACACGCTTGGGTTATACGCTTAAGTACTAATTACACTAATGTGTTTAGGAATTGGGAAGGTTGACTATATAGGAAGTGAACCCGCATTTGTGTGGAAGGATAGTGGAAAAATCATTTAGTGGAAACCACCCCTAGTTCACTCGAGTGAGATTCGAACTTTGATCTCCCCGTCCTCGGCAGTTTAGCTCAACACGAAACTAGCGCGTTAGCCAATCACGCCGCCGAAGCGGGTCACAGGTTCTTAAACTATGGGCAGGGGCAGCTGCAAACATGGAAAAACGTAAGTAAATTAAGTATTAATTATAGAATTATTAAATGTATAATACAAGACAACCTTTTATTAAATTTGTTTATTTTATTGCAGAAATAAATTCCATCCGTTATGAATACACGAACACAATTATTTTATTATCATACGTATTACCGCCTCTGTGGTCTAGTGGACAGTGTCCCTGGCTACAGATCCAGAGGTCCCGGGTTCGATCCCCTGTGCCTCCACAACTTTTTCTGCGTAGCAGTAGGTCTGGAAAGGGGTCAAACTTAGCTTCGTGAAGACAAATGAGGAGCTATTGAATAAATAAGTAGCAACTCCGGTCTAGAAAACCGCCGGAGGGTTCGTTGTGCGACCACATGACACCCTCTCTCCGCAAATGTTGGCACTATCATCGTTAACGGCGGCGGACGCTCGGTCGGTATAGCTAGCTCGCTTTCTAACTCGTTGAATAGATCAGTTGTTAAAATTGGATTAATTATGTCAAAATAAGCAACCACATCCTAATTAAAAAACTACTATCATCAATTTTTTACTATTATTTGTAAATTACCTTTTTTTAATTTTCTCATTTTTATCGCCATATGTAGCCTAAAGATTGAAACTTATAAACATATACTTTATTATATTGCATATAATTGCGAATATACATTTCTTCATTGTTGCAATGAATGTGTTCATCTTTTTTCTCATTTTATCTAAAACTGCTCAAAAACTGACATTGAATTGTAAAAACTCTCAGAATAATCGTTACTGCTTCGGCTCACTAATAATTTTATCTTTTGTAAAAGGGATCGTTAGTAAAAGTTTATGATCCTGTGCCCCACATTCATAGAGGAAGAGGTGGGCACTAGTTACATATATTATAAAAATATCGATTGAAACAATAGTAGAAATCAGTAATAATATTTCCCAAGGTAATTGTCTTACAGCGAATAAGGTAGGAATAAAACTGCTAACAAAGAAAAGTTTTGTCGGATGAAATCGTCAATATTTATTTCTACTAAACCATTAAAATACATAACATTAAAAATAATGTATTACTATGACACAAGTGCATGAACATCAAATAAAAAAAATCACATTAATAATGTATTTTTTTGTTTCTTCATTTCCTCATAAGGGTAATTTTATTTCTTTCCTTTTTGCATTTGGGATGAATCTTTTTGTGATTATCATTTAATATGACAAATTAATCAAACAATTACATTCAGAAAGGCAGCTACAGTACGACTTTCATATTAATGATTTTAAGAGTTATTATATCTACTTTCACGTATTCACACATCAAGTCATGTGATCTTTATTTGTCATTTTGATAAACGATATCAATATTCAATACCTATAAAATAATATTAATAATATAGTTTCGTGTTGTCAATTATTACCTATAAATTATGTTTGTATTTTCTAAAAGTTTCTTCCTACTAGAATACTACTCTTGTTCAATCCAATTTCTGTTCATCCAATAAAAGTCCCCACGGAACTGACCTGGAGACTACCAACTTGCTGAAAATTAAAAGCCTAGATTTCTAAAATAATGCGATTTGAATCTGGCCTAGAACCTGGCAAAAATGAATGTTTTTTAAAAGCTTGTAAGAGTCCTAAGACATACAAAATCCTGCACACATGGGTTCTAGAACTAAATATTAGACTCTTATATAGTCCTGTTTTTCGGTTGACAGAAGGGAGTTTGGGTATCGAATTCCGGTTGGCAGAACTGATATGTGTTTCCTACTCTCCCTCCACGCAAATGCGTGAAAATTCCCTCTGAATTCTTCCTGCCTTATCCTTAACGCATTAACGTAACTAAAATGCGTTTAGTCCGGATGAGCATTTAAATTGCGGTGGCAAAGAAAGAATACTTAACCAAGAAGAGAATAAAGCCGTTGAAAGCACGCGGTTCTTTTCTTTACCCTTACTGGCTTTGAACGAAAAGAAATATACATAAAAAAAATCTCTCCTTCGGAAAGGGGCTAAGTGCGGCACAGATTTCAGTGGTTAGTGGCTGAGATTTGCATTGAAATGGATTTCCTTTGTTAACATCAGAATAAATTACAAGAGGGAAGAGCGCCTCCCTCCCCCCCTTCCCCCATGAATTAGACCAATATGTAAGTGACTAACAAGGACCCACTTAACACGCCATGATTATTTTACAAGCTTCACTCTATTGGAACTTGGTGGACGGAGAGGTTTTGTCGTTTACGAGTCATGCATGCTAACGAACGACTGTAGATTTTATTTATTTAGATCTTTTTTTTTTATCGAGCGCTTTCTAAACACGGGATATCGTCATACGATTTACGAACCGGCTCAACCTAAGAGAGAAACATAACCCTGCCTACACGCATTGGGGAGCACGTGGACTAAACGCCAGGCTCATTTAGTCTGCTTCGCCGGCGATGGAGAGATTTGGGTTCGGATCCCGGATGGGTTCACTGTGGGTGGGTGGTTTTTTCTAAATGGTTTTCCACTCTACCTCCACGCAAATGTGGCTACATTTCTGATTCATTTCTTTCCTCAATTCTACTACATAAGTATAGTTAATACACATAGATCGGATGGGTAGTGTAAAAAATTGTGTAAAAACCATGATTTAACTATTTTTCTCATATATATATATATATATATATATAATGGTATGGATTATGGGGGTGTGCTTATTCTAGAATTAAGTTGGATCTCTAACAGTCTAAATAGCAACTACTTTAACTAAAATAACAGTGACATTGTCACCTTATTTGTTGGCTTCAATTATAAATACAATCATATTCAAGCATTTATTATTATTATTATTATTATTATTATTATTTGCGTTTTTCTTTGAATAAAAAATGTTCAGGTTCGGTTCTGTCAGGGTCTAACATGTTTTACTATCCTTTCTCCAGGCAAATACTGATTCATTTGCCTAAAAGCTCACATTAAGTACTGGTATATAATAAAAAGTAGGTGGACTGTGTGTGTATGTGTGTAAATAGGTGTTGAGGGCCTCTAAGAGACTAATTAAAGGCCAAGGCCGCCTCGGGGCGCGGACTGACGTTGGAGAAGCCATAGGGTTGAATTCACATAGGTCGGTATTTTGATGACAAAATTTTTTTTTTGTCCAAAATACATAAAATATTGTTCAAGTAGATATATTTAGTTTAATTTTCTATGTTTATTAGTATCAACATTTCTTGAATATTTGTCTTGTCATGGGTGTCCCGGAATCTGACTAGGAATTTTTATTTTTATTAAATAAGTTTCTGTTCAAATTCGGCGATGCCCTTGACACATTTTCAAGAACGGTTGATATTACTAAATGTATAAAATTAAAATATAACTATTGAGCGCAATATTTTATATACTTTTCCAGAAAGGTTTTTTGTTGTTCTAAAAACTGAAAATATATTAAATTTGATTTTCGTCCCCTTCCATCCCTCTTAAAGGGCTGTTGTGGACCACTTAAAATCACGACTTAATTTATTTGATGAAGGAGATATTGTTTCTAAATGTTTACATAAATCTCAGAACTGCAGGATTTCGCGTTAAACGTGGTCGATAGTGAGCTTATTTCAACTTTTTTAAGTTGCAAAAATTAGATCATAGGTTTTCAATCCACGTTGATAACTTTCACCTCCAATTTTAAGTAAACCATATTTTGGAATAACAAACTTTTTTTTGTCACTACATTTAACTTTCCGTTCGGGCCTATGCACTAATTACACTGATTTGTTAGGGTTGAGGAAAGTTAAATTTAGTGGAAGTAAACCCGAATTTTCATGGAGAAAATGTGGAAAATCATTTGGTAAAAAAGTCACTATCAGTACACTTGACCGGGGTTCGAACAATGATCTTTTTAAAATAAATGGTATGGAACTCCGCACGAACTTTCTCGCTCTATTGTTTAGAAATTGAGATATTTACTCAGAATTCTTAATATAATATACACTATCAAACCCGAGAACAAATTGCGCTATACATACGTAAAACATTTTTTATTCATGGTTTTAAATTTCATAATTTTATTTTTAAAGAAAAAGTCTTTATTTGTATGTTTGGACCAATAAAAAAAATACGGATATTGAGTCCCTGGCGGCCAACATTTCGTATTAAAATTTTGACTTCAGGTTAAAATATTCGTCATTTTACTAGGATTTTATAGTTATTGCATTACTATTAAATTTCTCTTTTATAAGTTTTGACCAATAAAATAGGTAATTATTGATTATTGAGTCTAAAATGAGAGAGAATTGTAATATTCGATTTTGATAAAAAATAATTTTTCTCTTTTCATCCTTTAGTAAACTGCTATTAATTTTAGGGTTAGGTAGACAGACATACGGCGTTGTAAAAAACCACTTTTTAGGGTTCGAGGGGTCATTAAACGTCGACATCCATCAACATCTCAGGCTGGATTTTTTTGACGGTGGTAATACTTTACCTTAAAGTGTTGTCAAAGTTAAAAGAAAAATATATTTGTGTTTTGCTTGAAAACCTTTGGTTTTATACAAGTATATTTCAAGTAAAAGATGTTTATTATAAATAGATCCACATGTATGCAATGATAAGTAATTTCATATCTCAAAAACTTATGGAGAAAAAATTAAAAATTAGAATTTACGCTTCATACCGGAACCCTTAAAATCATCTTGACGAAAAGTTGAAATTAGACATTTGGTTTGTAATATTGATCAAAACTTAGAAATGAAATCTAATTAAAATCGTTAAAGCCGATTTTGATAAAATCTATTTTTTCTCTTTCCCCCCTTAAGGAAACTACCCTTAATTTTAGAGTTGGAAATCTAATTCCGAAAATTCCTGGGGCAAACCTATGAAAATCTTATATATAAAGTTTGAGCCCAATCGGTAAAATAGTTTAGGCTCGAACCCGAGGTACAGACTGACAAACCAACAGATGGCATTGCGAAAACTACTTTTTAGGGTTCTGGGGGTAATGAGACGTCGACATCCATTAAAATCCCGAGTTGATTTATTTTGACAATCACAATACTTGCTCTACCTGTAAGGTAGCGAGAAAGTAAAAATAATTATATTTGGTCCCCAAGGGTCAACACTTTGTATTAAAATGTCGACTTCCAGTTTCAAATCTTCAACATTTTGCTAGGGGTTATTGCATTGCTATTAAATTCCTCATTTATAAATTTTGACCAATAAAATAGGTAAATATTGACTATTGAATCTAAAATGATAGAGAAAGATCATTGTTATACAAACATCTCTCCTAAGAGGTTTAAAGAAAGAGAACATACAGTTTTTGAGAGTCTTACTTCTTATTTCTTACTCTATGGCATTAGATAATTATTGCGTTAAAACTTAAGTAGTATCTCTTTACACTTAAAGCTCACAAAATTGTATTAATATATCTGCCAATATCTTAGAAACTGTTGATTTTATAAAAATATATTTCATATAAAAGTGTTTTATTTCTAATAGTACTACAATTTTGCAATGATACGTTGTTCAGTATCTCAAGTAGTTGCGGAGATAGGACAACTTCCGCTTCTGTAAAGTACCCTAAAAGTCATTTTCATGGTAAAATGAAGACAGACAGTTTATTTATAATCCTAATCAACGCCTAGATACGAATTTTAATCAAAATCGTTACAGCCGATTTTGAGAAAATTGATTTTTTCGCTTTTTATTAAACTACTCTTAGTTTTGGGGTTAAACAGACACACAGACAGACGTTATTGCAAAGACCACTTTTTAGGGTTCGGGGGGTCATGAGACGTCGACAACCATCAACATTTCAGGTTAGATCTTTTTTACGGTCGCAATACTTTACCTTGAGTGTTCGAAAAGTTAATATATATATTTGCGTATAGCTTTAAAGTTATTGGTTTTATAAAAATATGTAGCTAATTAAATATGTGTACTATAAATATATCTACATATTTGCAATGATATTGCAATTTGCAATTACATATCTCAAAAAGTTTCGGAGATATGATTAAAAAAATGAGAATTCACGCATCAGACTGGAGCCCTTAAAGTCATTTTGCTGAAATATTGAGGGTAGCCATTTTGTATAAATGTTTTGAAATGAAATTTAATCAAAATCGTTATAGCTGATTTCGAGAAAATCGACTTTTTCTATTTTTGCCCTTCAGTAAACTACCCTTAATTTAAGGGTTGGATATCCAATTCCAAAAACCCCTCTGGGCAACCCTATGCAAACTATATGGTAAAATAGTTTAGGCTCTAATCGGAGGTATAGACAGACAAATAGTTGGAAATTCAAATACAACTTTTTTGGATTCGGGGGG
>CABFVZ010000055.1:910630-933220 GCA_902151445.1 Timema monikensis
GGGGGGGGGGGGGGTCATAATTTTATTACGTTTCCTTACGAGGAGGCTGGGGTCACAATCCATCTTAGTGAGTTTTTTTTGATCAATGTTTATGGTAAATACAATCTAAAAAAAATTATCACGAAATAAATATATCAATTATACAATTTCACTTAAAGGCCTATTTTATTTACTTTTTGTAACTAAACAATTAATAAAATTTCACATGACTCGAAAATAACTAAACGATTCAAATAATATAATTTACCAAATCGTAAAATAATACAAGGGGGAAGGGGGAGGGGATGATGGAAACTCTTACTATCCCATACGTTGAGGGAGAAGATGGGGTCGAAAACCATATAAAAAAAGCCTTACGTAATTTATGGGCACCCCCTTTCTTGCCTTACTTTAAGGTGTGAGTGAGTGTGGGGAACGTGAGTTAAGTTAAGGATGTGTACAGTTTTTACATTAAAAACTCTACACTCTAAAACTCTATCCAACTCTAACCTAAATGATCAAATGTGACTAGTAAGTATAATGCACGTATCAACTGATCGTCACATGAAGAGCCTTCCAGAAACTATAAACATAAATGTGGGGTTGGCCAACATTGATTTAAGCAAGCTTTTACAATGTACATCATGATAGTTGAAACTTCAGCACACATAACTTGACGTATTAATGCATAAATATTAACTACTATTGTGGACAATTTTTTTTTTCCAGGGTAACCTGGTCACAGGCAAACTACAGTCCAATTTTTATGAAAAATATCCTTGTATAATTTTTTTTGATACTATCATTCATTGCATTTTTAC
The DNA here is from genome assembly GCA_902151445.1 of Timema monikensis. Lineage (NCBI taxonomy): Eukaryota > Metazoa > Arthropoda > Insecta > Phasmatodea > Timematidae > Timema > Timema monikensis. The sequence goes on from CABFVZ010000055.1 coordinate 911,431, forward strand.
TATCCTTATTAGTCTTATTTTATAGGTAGACGGACCTATTGATAATATTAATCAAAAGTGACAGCTGAAGAACACATGACTCGAATATGAATACGTGAAAGGAGATTTAATAACTTTTATAACTGACATATAAAGCTCTTTCAATGAAAACTGGTCTGTAAATTATTTTAAAAACTACCTGGAATTGAAGTGATTATATATCTACCTGCAGTCTGCGTCCCAATCACTTAGAAAACAAAAAACTATGAACTTTTAGTGAAAGCCCTAAAAGTTAACGATCTTTATTATCAGTTTCTGCCACAAAATGATCTCCAAGATATTTAATAAATATGTAAATTTAGCTTCATTACCCCAAGGAAACTTTTTTTTAATGTTAAAATAATTTTTGAATTTTTTATTTCAACGTCGGTGGCATTAGAGACACAAGTTTTTAAAGTATCTTATCACGGCGGGACATTAATACTCGACGACAGCTCACACAATCGTAAAAGGTGAACGGCAGTAACAATAATTTCGATTCCTGGTCTGTGACCACCGGAATGTGTTTTTTCTCCAAGTTTTCGTGGCTAGCATGTCCTTACGTGTGAGGAGGACACGGATAGGAAGACGGATGGACGGGAGCACGTATGTGAACTAAGATAACAAATCTCTACAGGCAGGAGGGTGTAGTATGATGTTGATATACGGAGAGTCGCTGCCTAGCAACTTGATGGAATATTTAAAATACTGGACAGGTTTCTCATAATGAGCTATAATACTGTCACTTCAATACTTGTCCCCGCTCAACTTTGTGACATTCACTACCGTCTTTTTTGGGTCTTACCAGTGGTGATGGAACCAGGGGTGATCTGCGTCCCGAATCGGAAAAAAAAAAGATTGCCCTGTTTTAGATTTATTTCCTATTTTTGATATAATGAAACATTTCCTTTTATCAAACTACAAAATAATAGCTTCTAGAGCCATCCAATAAAAAAAAGATGTTTGAAGACCTTTCAAAGTGATTAAATCTAATTTTCCAAAAATCTCCAGGCAAAGACCACTTTTTTATACATCCTCTAAGGGTGTCCAAATTTCAAAAATATTATGGGGGAGGACCACTCCAAATAATTTTTAGAGGAATATTTTCAAAAAATCTTTGGCCAAGGACTACTAAAATAGCTTTTAGATGCATCCAATTTTCTAAAATTTTCCGAAGGAGGGCACTCCAAATCAGTGACGCACGTAGAAATTTTCTTTGGGTGAGTAATAGGGGGGAGGGGCAAACAATCAAGGTTGTGTTCAAAATTAAATTTTGCTAGAAAGGGAGGGGGTGGGGTTAAAAGGCACAGTTCCATAGCCACTGCAAGCAAAGACCATTTATGACTATTAAATGCCGCTATATATTATTTCAATTCTTTTTAATATAACTAATTGCAACGATTTCCTTAGCTTGGATACAATATATTAAAGCTATTTTTCTAGTACTTTTCCCAATTAGTAATTTTTGGGGTATTTCTAACGTGTGTAATGGTAGGCCTACCATAATATTTTCTCCACCGGGACACTTTTAGTGTTTTACTCAAGGAGAGGAATCAGCAGTGGTGGAACCATATGTGTGTATAGGAGGAGCGACAGCTATAAAAATAAAGAGTTTTACCCTCCAACCCAAAGGGGAGTCCAAGGATCCTTTCCAGGAAAACTTCATAAGAAATATAGATCCATATAGAAGCTATATGGAAAATTTTAAAAATTCAGATTATTCATGAAGCTTTTTGGAGCAGTTCTTGTCAGGATTTTTTTTAAATTAATTTTCTTTAGAAGCTTTTTAAAGTAGTATTCCCTCGCAATTAAAAAAAAAATTAGATCTTCTAGATTCTAGAAGCTATTTTCAGTGGTCATTGCCTCAAGTTTTTTTGAAAATTACATGTCCCTAAAATCCATTTAGTATAGTTCTAATCTGCCGAATTTTTAAAAAATTGGATGCCTCTAGAAGTTATTTGAAGTGGTTCTTGGTTGACACATTTTTGAAAATTAATTTTAGGTCTTGTGGGGGATAACTGCCCTATTTAACCCCCTACTATGTGCGCCACTGCTCCAAATAGCTAGAAGAGTTGCTTAGTATAAAAAAATCCATTCAAGGGAGCCACTCCAACTATTTTCTAGGGACATCCAATTTTCAAATAATTGATGGTGTAGAGACCTGGACCTCCCTATGGCTTGAGGTTGGGACTTCTAAAAAAACCCTTTTATTGCTAACTGCCCCCACACTAGTCAAATAAGGGGTGGCGCGGCCGCCGCTGGCCTTAGCTGTAACGGTAGGCGCGCGGACTAAAAGTCAAGCTCGTCTAGTCTGGTTGACAAATTACGGGGAAAGTAGTTACAAACCCTTTCTTTCCACGCAAGTGTGGGTACATTTTCTATACATCCTACCTTCCTTATTCTTACCTCAGTAGCATTATTAAATGCGTTTAACTCCGAAGAGTAATGATACGCGGTGCAATTTTTCTTTTAAAACAAAGATTTCTAACAACCTATTCTAAAATCTTGGAAATAAGTGTCTGGAATGGGGAGCAAGGATATCTTGGAGAAATGAACCCACATTAGCGTTAAATGGGATGTTAAAACCAAAGTGATAAATTACATGTTAGAAAATGATCATAGGCCCCCCACGTCCCTCCCAGTGTACCCGGCCGATATTCGAACCTCGACCTCCCCGTTGCCTGGGCAATCCAGTGTATTGAAAGCTTGAAGCCTAATACCACGTGACCAAAGATGCTGTGTTTTTTTTACCAGAGTTAGAGTTAACTTTGTAGTATGAGGCGGTATCAATCAGATTTACCTTATTTCCATAATAATTTTTTGTATCATAACATTATTAGAGTGAAACCTGTTTAAAAATATCTTCTTCTACAGTCAAGACTCCGACATTTATGCTCATTCAGTAGCGTACCTACTTGTTAATCTAAATTATTACTATGATTATTTTAGGTGGGGATGTAGAGGACGCGAGAAAAGGTAGGTTTTGAAGCTTTTATTTCAAAACTCTTTTGGCCAAAATAAATAAAATATTGCATCAGTACAAACATAAAGTTTAATTTTCTTCACATGGTGACCTCAACAGTCTGTTATTGAATATATTTCATGATCATTGCGACATTAGATGACAAACTTTTTTAATCAAGAGAAAAAGTTGTCATTAAATTCCAGGACACCCTTGACAGATATTCAACAACTGTTGATATCACTATGTAAAGAAAATTAAACTTTATGTTTCTATTGAATAATTTTATTTTTTATTTTGACCAAAAAAGTTTTGCTATAAAAACTGCAAAAACATTTTACCTTTTATTTCGTCCCCTTAGCTCTCACCTTAACTACACTAATAATGTACGGACGGGTGTAGTTAAAAATTAGAGGAAATGTATCAGTATTTTTTTTATTAAGCCATTTAGGAAAAAAAAAATACCCCCCTAACATCCGGCTGAGACTTGAACCTCAATCTTTCCGTCAGGAGAACATCAGATTAAAGATGGGATTGACATTCAACCCGGGTGCCCACTGGTGCGGCTCGCCAAATAATCAACTCACAAACTTGGAGATAAATTATATGGTTTGTCAGAAATGCTACCGATTTTCTCCAACATTTATATCTGACAGGTAGTAAGGCGTGGAGGCTCAAGGGCATCTTGTTTTAAACTTCACTAAGTGTTATATTTTAAATTCCGACTCACTAATTCTCAGTTCCAACTGCTTGAACGAATATTTCACATGCATCACTGGTCACGTAGACTAAAGTGTTAAACTCGTGTACGGTTTGCCTGTAATAGGGAGATCCGCGTTCGAAATCAGGTTGTATTTATTGAGGTTTTTTATTACAAATAGTTTTTCACTCTCCATCCAAGTAAATGTTGGTATATTTCCTCTAAAAATCTATCATCATCACCTCAACACTATTATTGTTTCATTAGTCTAGTTTACGTACTACCCGGATAAGTAGTAAGACGTGCTGCAAAAATAGAAACAAAATATTACACATACACATACATATATATGTAAATAAATATGAAGGTCTATATATGTTTTTACAGACTATACCCGCTTAGGTGGCGTAGTTAGCTAACGTGCTAGTTTCGTGTAGAGCTAAATTGCCGAAGACGGGGAGATTGAGGTTTGAATCTCGCTCGGGTGAACTGGGTGGTTTTTTTTTTTCTAAATGACGGGTAGTAAGACGTGGTGCTAAATATTATTAGTACTTACAGACTAAAATTAGTGTTATCCAACATTTTTATGTTTGCTTATTCCCAGATATAATTTATCTACAGCTTTGTACCCCCGAAATTGTTGATACATAATTCAAGTTATAGGCCTACATAGTTTGTAATCTTCATACAAAATAAATTACATCCAAAATTATGAGAAATATAATTATACATGTTTTTAATTTTACGCATCCCCCAAGATGTATTCGCGTACTCCAGTTGAGTACCACTGGACCAAGTGATTAAACAAATTAAAAAAAAAATCTTTCGATAATATTTGAAAATATTGAATAAATTCATCTTTAGACTACATATAGGGGGTATAGCCCACTTCTTGTATAGTAGGATTATGGTAGGAAGAAACTATCAGAAAATAATTTTATTTTCTTACAGTAAACATTGAAAACATTTTGTTATACAGTAGGATATGACTGGTTCGAAAAATTTGATGGTAAAAATAACCTTTAATTGGAATTTTAGGAGGACATATTTGGATAATCCGAGGCCTTGATAATTTTTTCGAGCTTGTACTTATTTTTAACTTAACGGTTTTTATTTAATCACACTTATATGCCAAGAATGTCAAATAAATTTAAGACTCAATGACGTATAGTGAAAGAGAATTCGGGTAACTTTTGCCGGCGGCGAGCGGGTTTCCTAGGACAGGGGATGTGGTGGCCCGGCTTTCATAGCTTCGTGTGAAAATGTAATCACGTGACGACCAGCATGAACCTGAGACTATTCAGACGTAAAATACAACCTTTTTAATGCAACCAGTGAACTTGAAGATTTTGGTTATTGCGTAAAGATAAGCCAAATACAACAAACCAAAATCACTCATTTTTGCCAACACAATGTAATTTAAGTGCAAAACTGATTTATGTGTGCAAATTGACTTATGTTAATTTAAGTTTTTATGTTTTGAGTTTACATTTTTCTTGTTTTTACATGTATGTACCTATGCATTTATGGTGTATATTTGTTTTATATAACATCTAAAATGTATGTATTTATATGTAGCATATTTTGAGGTTATTGATTTATTGTGTACCAGATGCCTAGATTCTAATAAAAATTGTTAATTCGAATTTTGGATACATCGAAATTTTTTTTATATCACTTGGACTTTGAATTAAAAAGGTTTTGCTCTATTATTAGTAGGGATTTGGAAATAGTATCAAAACTATACTAATAAACGATATTTTTCTTTAGATAGCAATACTTTTTTACTTATGTTTCGATACTTTTATTCGCGTGAGTACTTACACCCCGGTATCGAAATAAACAATTTTGCTAAAAACTAGTTACCTTGATAGTGTAATATTTGTTAGAATACATTGATTAAAAGTTCCTTCTAATTCGTTTGGAAATGAGCGAGACATTATTTTACAATATTGTGATTACCTTATTATTATTTTTAGTGATTTTAATATAGCTCAAAATTTGCAGTTATTTTCACTATATACAGGCTAACACATTTGTAAGGCTATATATAAAGAAAAGTATAGATAACAGAAGTACTGTATTGGTATTGAAATGATAAGCAGGCAATTTTTGTCTAATAATTGTGTTTTTAGTGTTTTTAGTGTTTTTATGTAGGGAAATGTTTGTTAATTATATACATATATATAATTAGGGGAGTGATATATTATTATTATTATTATTATTATTATTAGTGTTATTTAATCAATGCGTCTCACTATCTGTTCAGATTATACGCATGATAATTACCCAAACGGGTTAGTGATGAGAAATTAAGCTTTTTATAAGGAATATACTCGCATTTTATTGGAAGGAGGGTGGAAACGGGCAAACTATTTAGAAAAAAACCCACCCTCAGCAGACCTGATTGGGATTCGAACCCTGATCTCCCCGTATTCATTAGGCCAGTCACCCGCTTAGATAGCTGCATGGTCTAAGGCGTTACTCTCACAATAGATCAGACTTGTGATGATAGAAATATCGTGGTTCGATTCCAGTTGAGTGTACTGAGGGTGGTTTTTCCCTAAATATTCCCGCACTCTCACTACACAAAAATGTGGTTACGCTTCCTCTAAATTCAACCTTCCTCATTCCTAGCCTATTAGTGTAATTATTATATAGGCGTATAACCCTAGCGGGCAGTAAGACACAGTGATAAAAAAAATAGACCAGCCTAACACAAGTGACGCTTTAGAGTTAGACCATTTGGGCACTGAGCCGTGTTTATAATTATTGATAGCATCTAGCAAAAGTGACAGCTGCAGATCACATGACCTGTCCAATAGATACGTGAAAGTAAATCTCGTATATTGTTTTAGCTGTCATATAAGGTTCTTCTTGTGAAAATCAGACTAGATAATTTGTTACAGGCTACTTATAGATTCTGTGTAGCTGGTAACATATTTCACTCGTAATATTATGCCGGAGTATATTCAAGTAAGGAGGGATGTTTACGATCTGTCCGTGCGTTGGTTTCACGAACTTGACGTATTTTACACAGTTAAACCACGTGTGGGAGGCGTTTTGGAACACCGAAAGTTTGTTTTAAATAAACACTTTTTAGGTATCGGGTATTAAAAACACACACAAATAACAATGTAGGTGGTACAGCATTCCTATCTTCAATGAACAATGGTCGGATGTGAATAACAAATAATACAGACCTGCATCGGTGGCCTCATAGTCCAAGGCGCTAATCTCTCAATAGATTGGACTGCCAATGACGTAGAGATCGAGATTCGATCCCGGTCGGGTGCAGTGAGGGTGGTTTCCCCTTTATGGCTTTCCACTCTGCCTCAACGAAAATACAGATACACTGCATCTAAATTAAACCTTCCTCGTCCTTATCACATTAGAGTAATTAGTATATAGGCGTACAAACCGAACGGGTAGTAAGACGTGCTGATAAAAAAATGGGATAATGGTGTTGTGGGTGTGTCAGCGGGATGGACTCTGACTCGAAAAGAATAGGTTCGACCACCGTCCCTTATATATCTGTGTCGGTTTCATTTCCATAGTTTATATAAATTTCTCCGAGATTTCTTTTTTTTCTCCACCTTATATTTCTATAGTAGGATTTCTCTACTGTGGACCGTATCTATTAGTTACGGACTTTATTGAAATTTAAAACTTCTTTCATACATGCATACGCCAAGTCAATTTATATTTAGCTATCTCTATTGTTAGATGGTATCAACGCCTTTAAATTAATAATTATTCTAATAATTATTTAAATCTTATCAAGTTTGATCGAAAAAAAAGTGTTTTTTTTAAAGGTCCTATCTCGTACTAGAATCCTACTTTACCTATCCGGGCTATCCGGATACTTACACAAATGGGGCATAAATGAGGAAGGTAGAATTTATAGTAAATGTACCCGCATATAAGTAGAAGGAGAGTGGAAATTACTTTAGGGCAAAAAAACTACACTCATCACACCTGTCCGCGGTTTGAAACCCAACCTTCCCATCACTTCAAAGCCAGAGTAACCGAGCTTTAAATTTAGAACACGTACCCACCGGTGTGAGTTTAGGTTCGATTGTTGTATTAGTCTTAAAAATAGGTTAGGATGAATAATAGTTTACACAGCCGATAAATGTGCGTAAAAAAATGTAAATCTGTTAGGCGGGAGTTAATTGACGGGGCCGTTTGAGTGTGTTTTGATAAACACAACAATATTATAATTACAATAGAACTCGCGCCGGTGGGTACGTGGTCTAAATGTCAAGCTCATCTAGCCTGGTCTTCTGGAAACAAGGGGGTAGGGGACTTGAATCCTAGGAGTGTATGTTTGGTGGGTTTTTTCCCCCCTAAATGGTTTACCACCCTTCCTCCACGCAAATGTTGGTATATTTACTCAGTCTTATCTTCTTTATCCCTATCACATTAGCATAGTTAATAAATAATCGGTGACCTGGTGGTCTAGGGGTAAGGTGTCAGACTTCTATGCTGGCGGCCGGGGTTCAATCCTCGGTCCCGGCACAGATTTATCTGATTACCAAACCCTTCCTTCACCTCTGACAAGACATCTTGTGAATGTGGGGAATGCCAGGCCTCCACCGTGGTTCGGATTCCACGCTAAGCTGTAGGTCCTTCATTTCATCTCACAATCACCCTACCATTACACGTTAGCGTAAGTGCGTATAACCCGAATGGGTAGTAAGACAGGGTGCTAATAATAATAATAATAATAATAATAATAATAATAATAATAATAATAATAATAATAATAAATAATCGTCAAGCCGGAATGAATGATGGGACGTGATGTAAAATAGCAATTTAAAAACACGTCAATAAACTTCCGGTTTGAGCGTTAGCACAGCATTGTGGGATGTAGTGGAATATTATAACGTTTTTTTAAAAATCATGTAGACCTTTAGAAAACTCTCTCTCTCTCTCTCACTATATATATATATATATATATATATATATTTTAAATTAGGGAGAGTCAACTGGGAAGGAAATAATACATCACTTGACTGTCGTCAATACTCAAGATTGTCAGATTTCTTGCGACGAGGATATAAACCTATGTAAGATTATCCGCACAGTATATATGTCACTCGTTCTGCGAAAAGGAGACGCAGGGATTGGTCATTGTCTCCCTGATCAACCTGTGTCAGACTGTTCGCACAGTATATATGTCACTTGTCCTGTGAAAAGGAAACGCAGGGATTGGTCATTGTCTCCCTGATCAACCTGTGTGAGATTGTCCGTACAGTATATATATGTCACTCGTCCTGCGAAGAAGAGCTGCAGGGATTGGTTGACTGACATCTCCCCGAGGACGTGGTGTCTGCCCAAGTTGAGAGCTGGTGTAATAACCTCACAGCTCGACGGGTACAGGAATTAGGTCTTGACAGGGCCAACTTCAGAATGTGATAGCGGCCATTTGAAATCCACTTGACGTGACGACGCTCTTAAAATGTTATCTTCTGGTGATGGCTTCCCGCATTCTTGACAACCACTGATCTCTCGCTTTCTCTTCTATTTTCTATCTCTTTTTTTCTTTCGCTTTCAATTCAAGTTATTACTATTTTTTATTTTTCCCTTGCTGTATTTCTATTTCATTTACATGTAGCCTATATTTATTTATATACTATTACTGCGTTTAACACAAAATATGTTCGCATCAGTGTACACGCGGACAAAGGATTCACTCTCGTCCTGTCTGGTTTTTCAAATTAGGGAAGGTTGGGATGCAAATATCTGACCAGTGTATAGATTTAAATTACATTAAAGGTTCTCCCAATATACCTCCGCGCGTATTCGGGTACATTTATTTAATTCTACTTTCCTCATCCTTACCCCGACGCTCTAAAATATGCTGATGAACCGACCCGGAAAGAAAGTAAAATTAATTTTAGAGAGTATAATTTTGCTATCGGCTTAACCCGAGCTCGATTAAAGTAACTAAGAAGAAATGTATCGGCATTTGTTTTGGAAAAAAGGTAGAAAACCACATGGGTGGGGGGATGAGATCCAGGGAGTCGAACCAAAATACTTGTCGGTTCTGGTTCCGGCTTTGGCTCTAGAAAAATTAAAAGTTCTTGTTCTTTACGGTTCTTAATTAAGTTCCAGTTCTTAAAATTTACATTTACTAGTTTTAATACTATTAATATATTAATTGTAGCTAGAACATAATGTTAAAATATAATTTACTTAAAAATACGAGTTTTTATATAAAAAATACAAAATAATTAAATAACTTATTGATTTTATTTATAATTCAGAATGCAAATTTGAACATATAATTTTATTTTATTTTTGTTTGCTAGAACTCTAAAAATAATAAGAAGACCGCCTTTGTGGTTTAATGGTCAGAGTTCCTGGCTACAGATCCACAAGTCCTGGGTTCGATCCCTGGTGCTTCCAGATTTTCTGGTACGAAGTTGGTCTGGGACGGGGTCAACTCAGCCTCGTGAGCATAACTGAAAATCTACTTGAAGCAGCCATAGTCTAAAAAACTGAGTATGTTTGGTATGCTGACTAGATGACACCCTCTATTCTCAGAAGTTGGCACGTGACGTCCGTTCGGTTGGTATGGCTCTATTGTGGTCTAATGCCATTGAGTATTTTCTTTATAATATTTTAAAATAATTTCATTTTATTTTCAAATTAACATGCAACATCTTTATTTTATTCGTATTTTCAATTTGCAAAAAGAGTAAATAAATTAAATTATCTAATGCTGGTTTAGTGCAGCCAAAAATAAATAGTGTAGGTCTATATGAGTTTAGTTTATTTGTCTAAAAACTTTAAATCAGCTGTATAATGTATCTATCACTATTTTTATATATAAAAAGATAATTTAAGCATTCATTAACGGGCTATTAACATAGTTTTAATGCAATATTCTCGATTTCAATTCAAACATTTTAAATGTAATTTACTTTATTGAAGTCCTTAATTTGTAGACAAACCAAAATAATAAATTAGGGCTTAGAATATATAAACTCTCTCTGTTGTTTAAAGAAATTCCACACTGGGTAGTAATTATTTCGCCCCGTCTACCAAGTAATTCAAATAATCACACTTATGAGCTACACACAATGAACACACACTTTGAACTACTTATTACTTGATATTTGAAGGAAGTGCGAAAAGATTAACAATTTGCGTCCCCCCTCCCTTATTCTGTACCCCTCCAAGCAAACGGGGTATCCAACAACAATCAACATTGTTTAACATCGAGTGATACCACATTTAAATAAATGTGTTCGTATTTAGCTTAGACTGCTTGTAGTCTACAACTGAGCATGTTCTGATTTCTCAATACGCCCTCTCCTTAGACATGACTGCTGTCACTAAAAGTTTATTTTAGCACATAATCTTACTACTCTTTTAGGTTTTACGCCTCTGTACTAATCACACTAATGGTTCAGTTATTAGTATGGTTTAATTGAGAGAAAGTGCACCCGCATTTGCTTAGAAGAAAATTTGAAAACCATTTAGGAAAAAACCTTAAGTGCACCTGACTGAGATCGAACCATGATCTCTCAGTCTTCGGTAGTCTTAGTTTAACATGAGAGTAGCACGTTAAACCACACGGCCACCGAGGTGTGTCACTAAAGTTGGATACATCTTCCTAAGCTCTTAACCTAAAGAGTAAAATGAGAAAAACTCTACATAATGTAACAATAACTATTTCTCAAGAATGTCAACTCATTAGTGCTTATTATTGCTAAGTGCTCATTGATACTTGTATAATCTTCTTAAAAATCAATACATCCTACCCTCACACAAATTCCTGATAAATGAAAGATTTTTATTTTCAAAAATAAAATCAAGATTCAGAAAGAAGAGCATAAAATTTAATTACAAATTATTTATCACGCAAAGTTAGAACTTCTAAGAACAGATAAGAACCTTTATCCTAAAAAAATATATATCGGTTCCGGTTCTTAAGAAATTTACTTTTTGTGTTCCTGTTCCTTAAAAATAACTGTTAATTCTGATTATCGGTTCTAGTTCCAGTTCGACTCTCTGATTTGAGATCTGAAGTAAAATACAAGGTGGGATGGAAACGAAACGCTAGACATTCAGTTTAAACCTCTACACATCAGCGGTGGACTGGGTCGTCGGGACACCGGGTGATATTCCGAGAAGATTGGTTTAGTTTGGGCTGTGGCAAATAAATTTAAACTAAAAATAAAGCTATGCTAAATGCTAAATGATTGTTTTTATTAAATTCAAGAAAAATTCCAGTGAGCAAGTCTGATGGTGGGTGACCATAATACATCATTTGTGAACATATACGAAAACATTAAATGTAAAACCGTCCCCTTTGTTGTTTCTTTGTGTTGTTTAAAAACAATTTCTTAAGCCAAACACAAAAGTATTGGTTTAGTGCAGCGGTTCCCAACCTTTTTTCGCTCGCGCACCCCTGGGGAACCCATTCCCATAAATTATACCCTTAATATTAATAAAATGTTTAATAATACAGTAGTAGTTATTTCGGATTTATTTGTTGCAACCGAAAATAAATTGGATAATAATGAGATTTAAAAATAATATAATAATAAGGTGAATAAGTAGTGTATATATATTTTCACATTTAAAAACAAAAGCTGCAATAAAAACTAACACATTCAATTTATTAATAATTATAAAAACTGTTTTATGTTTGAAAATAAAATAGTTTTTTCAAAGTCAAATATTTTTTTAAAAAAAATCGCACCATCCTTAGCCTTAGTGTTGAGTTAATTTAAAAACTTTTGGCCGATATTTGGTCTCACACTGCTGGCATATGTAGTTTTTCCCGCCATAATTAAAATATTTTCGCGTACCCCACGTTGGGAACCTCTGACTGTTATTTGTAATCTTGATAAGGAGTGGATATTGAATCATTTTATAAACAGACTATTGTCCAACAATTTAGAAGCATTTGTTTTGATGTCAGTAGAGGGAAAAAGCTGTTTTTAAGTGTAATGAATAGTGAGTGACGTGATAATCGATAGCGTTGCTGAAATTACATCAGGATTAATTAATGTGCTAATAGTAAAAATATAAAAACTTCAGCTCATTATTTCAGCTTAGCACTGCTCAAGAAAAATCCGTCGACCCCAGCTAAGTTTGAACCCACCATCAAATTGGGTTTTGAGACGAGCACTTTACACCAAGGCCACCAATACCGACGTCACTAGAGTAAAAAAACATAAAACACGTCAAACTACCTATCCGCCCGCATCTAGACACCTTGACGTAACAGAGGTTAGTCTGGTTATATATATTTTAGAGGTAATTTACCCGCACTTGCGTGGAGGGAGAGTGGGAAACCATTTAGGGATTAACCACCCTCATTAATACCGGCTGGGATTTGAACTCAGACCTCTTCACAGGCAAACCAGATTAGACCTTGATATTTACAGCCCGCGTTCTCATCGATGCGGGTAATAAAATTGTTGTGATGAGATAAGACACATTTTAGGGCCGTATAATTCTAGACTAGTCTCGGGAGCGGTTCCAATCGAATTGTGGAATGGGGTGTGGAGGGGGGGCGGGGGGCATTGGCTGCTGTCCGAATATGGACTACATATATACAGCCCTAGGATTAATCCTACCTTTCCACCAAGCTCATCATCCTCCCTTGTCCACTTGGCTTTACGTCGATACACACGATCAATACAGCTATAGGTCATTATGTAGGTAAGTTACAGCTAGCAGAAGGTTCTTAACTGCAAACATTTGCTGGAAGGATTATTAGAATAATTTGATAACACTTTTTATTGATAATATAGTCTCGAATATTGTTCGGGTGTATTGATGATAGTTTTCCTAAGTGGTTTTCTACCCTCCTTCCACGCAAATTTTGGGTACACTTCTTTTTAATTCAACCTTCCTCATATCTCAACACAGTAGCGTAATCAGTGCATATGTGTATAGCCCGAACGCGTAGTAAGACTTAATAATAATAATAATTATAATATGAGTTTATATGCTCACAGAACACCACTCTAAACAATAAACAGTAAATTTTTCACGTAACGCACTCTTACACTCGGGCCAGCTATCACCCACGCGTGATGCTGCTCTTGGTTATGGCCATGGACTGCCCCGTGGAATGGTCGTTATACCCTCTCGACCCATATCCGCAACTACTGTATTCTGCTATCACACCTTCACACTAATTGCGGACAACTATAGTCGAATCACCGTAAAAAAAAAAAGCCATCCTCCGACGATTCAAAAATTTACTAGATCTACTTGTATTCGGTCATACGCCAAGCCGTGTTTTCTACATCTGACAATTTCGACAGTTGGGGTCAAATATAAACAGTTGCTATAAATATAGTGGGCTTATTTTTAATGATTGATTGCTATCTTAAGTAAATTTTTTACAAACTTTAAAAAACGTTCTTAGTTTGGAATAAACCTCCACGACAGCTGAAAAACTCGCTAGACCTACTGAGATGTACCCAATTCATTTGTTCTAAAGATGCAACTTTTGAACTAAGATAGTAATTAAAAGACTATTTTAAAATAATTATGGCAGGGTCGTTTTGAGAGGGAAGAGTAGGCTTTGAGTTCAAACACCCTCTGAAAGTATTTTTGTGTTCCCTCTAGTGTGGTTCGATTGAAATAGTAGGTGTATAGAATTCAATATATTCAACCCTTTCTTCTCCTTAATTATGTATTTATAAAAAAGTTCAAATCATATCAAAAGAGATTTAATGAATAAATGTTATTTATTTGGGTTGCTTAACGTGCATTTTCTGAAACGACCGATTGTCTCAGAACACGACTTACAAACTAACCTAATTCTAGGACAGACACAACATCCAATTTAAGGGGCGTTAATTTATCACTGTGAAAGGGGAAGCCCTAATTTCACTCATTTCACCCATCATGCATTTTCGAATTAACTGAGAATTGAAACCATGACCCTTAAATCAGTTAAATAAGTGGACATACGTGCTACTGACTGAGCTAGGATGCCAGACATTTCTTGCCATTATTGTTCGAGGAACTTTCTCACGAACCAATGCAGTTAGAATTTCTCTTCTCACAAATTCATTTCGGTGTAAGGCTCTGAAATAATTATATGCAATAGCTCACACACACACACACACACAAAAGGCAGGGGTGGATATCCAAACAATATTTTACATACTGTCCCTCTAATTATGAAATTCAGATGGGCACTTTTTATGTGTGTAACAGTATACCTTTTAAATCTCAATTTGTAAGGCTGTTGTTTTTTTAGCGCTGCGTCCCGTTTGGGCTATATGCATTTGTACTAATTACACCAATGTGTCAGGGATAAGAACGGTTGAATTTAAAGGAATTGTACCAACGTTTGTGTGGAAGGAAAATGGAAAGCCATTTGGGGAAAACTACCCTCTATACACTAGACAGGGATTCGAACCCCGATCTCTCCATCATCAGCAGTCCAATCTATTTCGAGAGCCATGCGGCCACCTAGGTGGGTAAAAGCCTACTTTTAATAACAACTAGCCTTTAATATTAAATTATAAAGTCAAATTTTCATAGAAAGAAACTTTTAGAAAATTATTACTTTTTTCAATCTACATTGATTGATAACACTACTCTATTATTAGTGTTAGTTTATAGATTTTGATGAAATCTACCAAAAGTAACAGCCGCAGATCACACGACTTGAAGTATGATTACGTGAAATTAGATCCTGTTATTTTTCGAGCTACAAAATAAGTTTCTTCCTTTGATAACTTGATTATAAATTGAACTTGGTTGGTTTTTAAATTGTTATTTTAATCTTGGAGGTGGAAGCCATCAATTAATTATTATATGAACCTTATGCTAATGTTGGCTATTCTAAATCAAGCTTTATAACCTCTAGAAGTGCTTCCCAAACAATTTAGAACCGTGATCCAATTTCTAGAACTTATTGGTCATGAGAAGGGGAGGGGAGGGGGGTAAAAAAAATATCCTTTGCCGTTTTTCTATGGTTGAGTATTTTCACATAATTACAAAATTTTCTCCTTTAAAAACCTTTTGTAACAAACAAAAATTAGTTTGCGACCCACAGTTTGGGAACCACTGCTTTAAAACTGTTCTTTAGATCTAACTCCTCTGTCGTTGGAACGCGCAGCAATATGAACTACCAGATAAATAGTCTCCTATTTCTCCTGAGTCAGTTCCTGTACTAACTAACATGGTTCTCCAACGTAATACCCAGCTACGCTTTGTTTCAATAGTGTCTAACTCTCAACTTTAATTTATATTACAAGAGGAACTATCATTTATATTCTATATCCTGAATAGGGTTGGAAATTAATTTATTATCTTTTGTCTCTTTAATTTTCTACAACAAATTAATAATGTATTTTCCTCTGAATCGGTATACACAAATATTTCTTAATTCAAGCTATTGACCTGGCTGTTTTACTTTTCTCAGTTATTAAGCTATTAGTCTGATAATAATTTGTTCCGCCTTATAATTATATACTAGTAATGTATCTAATAATAATACCAGCATTAAAAGAAGGGCAGCTCTCTTTTATGTTTTGATTTCCAGGAGTTATTAAGAAGTATTAACACCGACCATTTGTTTTATTTTTATAACTTGAGAATACTACACATTTGGGGTTATGCTTAGTTCACTTTTTCAATTCGAATCGAATATATGAGATAATCTGGAACAGAATCGGATTTCAAATATATTTAGTTAATTGTTTTGTGATGTAAAACATATTATCTTGTTCTTGTCACATCCGCAGTAGATCAAGCTATTAGCACAACACGTAATTATTATTATCATCATCATCATCATAACCGCGTCTTACTACCCGTTCGGGTTATACGCACTTACGCTAATGTGTAATGGTAGGGTGATTGTGAGATGTAATGGAGGGCCTACAGTTTAGCGTGGAATCCGAACCACGGTGGAGGCCTGGCATTCCCCACATTCACAAGATGTCTTGTCAGAGGTTAAGGAAGGGTTTGGTAATCAGATAAATTTGTGCCGGGACCGAGGATTGAACCCCGGACCCCAGCACAGAAGTCCGACACCTTAACCCCTAGACCGCCAGGTCACCTTAACACGTAATTCAATTTCTTTAGATTTTTTCATACGAATATTAAGTTTTTATGTAATTAACAGGTCAGAATGACGATAATACCTGAACATAAATGAGGATTTATGGCTGTCTTTATTTTTACTGTCAAAGTAAGATTTTTTTCTGGTGTGAAATCAAATCTGATTTTTTTTCGTGACTAATTGAAGTTTTCGGAGCTTCTCACATTCCTTACTTCACACCCAAACTTAGAACCAGTACCCGTTCTATCTTTCAAAAGAGGAGGAACAGTTACATTTGTACCAACAGCTGAGCAAGACGGAAGATCATATTTCTATTTCAATATGTCGCTTTTTGCTTTATGATTGGTTACATTTTTAGTAAACAAAAAAAACTCCATGGTGTCAACCCGCAATCGAGTCATACTGACTGAGTGTCCGCCGTTTTTTTGGTGAAGGTAATGCCAACTTTGGTGGATTGAGTGGTCACGAACTCTTCGGCCGTTAATCTCAATTCTCTAAGCTGTAGCCAATATTTTTTCATGCACGTAACTCTTCATTTTGTCCTCAATAGGCTGAGTTGACCCCGTTCCAGATTTACTGCTTCACCTAAAATCTGGAAGCGCCGAATATCTAAACCGGGATCTTTGTTTTAGTATACAAACAAAACCAAAATAGTCACTTTTAACCAAGCGATAGTTTGGACATCTTGGTCACCGTAATGATGGCCCAAAGTAAAGATATCATGAATAGGAAACAAATGAACTAATGGCCACGTGGTATAAGGCGTCAGGCTCGCAATATACTGGATTGCCGTTGACGGGAGGGGTCTTGGTTTGAAAAGCCGGTTGCACCGGGTGTGATATTCCACCCTGTGATCTATCAATGTAGTTTTACCATAATATCGCCTCCTCGTTAATGCGGGTGCATTTTCTATAACAATCCTTAAGAGCCGGTTTGAAATGTATTATGTTGAACATAGGTTTACGGTAGGGGAGCTGGTGACAGCTAGCTGAAATTTGTATTGCAAACATTAGCTAAAGTTCACTAATGTCAACCTATTCGGAAATAACTATTATTTGTTTGTTAATACTATATTATCAAGAATTATTTCAGAATAGGTTGACGTTAGTTACTTTCAGCCAATTACTGCAGTAAAGGATCTTATGCTAGATGGTGACCTGGTGGTCTAAGGGTAAGGTGTCGGACTTCTGTGCTGGGGGTCCGGGGTCCAATCCTCGGTCCCGGCACAGATTTATCTGATTACCAAACCCTTCTTTCACCTCTGACAAGACGTGTATTAATCACAACTTGTGAATGTGGGGAATCCCACGTCTTCCATTTCATCTCACAATCGCCCTACCATTACACATTAGCTTAAGTGCGTATAACCCGAACGGGTTGTAAGACGCGGTGGTGATGATGATAATAATATAATAATAATAATAATTTTGTAAGATGTTAGTTACCTACACTCACACCGTAAATAGATTATACCAATAAAAAACAAATACTAAATAAGCCGGAAAGTTAATTTTAAAACATGTATGTACCAAGTTTCGCCGAATCAGTTTATTTATTAGCTCAAAGTCAAAAACCATTAGAGGGTTAGGTGTGTTTGCGCGTGCGCGTACAACACGCATATATATATATATTTTGGGCGCAATGCCCGAAAACGACCAATAAACGAGTTTTTTTTTATCAATCCTAGGATTGGACGTTTAAAATGGCCAAAGCCCTAACTTTTAGTGAATTGGCTGTCTCCAAACAACCAAACCTAGGATTGTGCAATTACTAAACGAACAAAGCTTGAAATAACATTTTGAAATAACCTAAGTCCGTTTTTTGACCCGATCGAGCAGGTGGCACGCGCTCAATTTTGAGCAACCACATTAATTCAAGAGAGCAAATGGATCTCAATTGATATGCACACAGAACCGGACAGAGACTACAAATTTATTTTAAATTTTCAAGACTACCAGACTAAATTTGTTTTTTTGAAGCCTAACCTAACCACTGTATTTTCGACTTGAGTCTTTTAGTAATCTCACAATCCTAGGTTTGGCTGTTTGTAGACAGCCAAAGTCTGAAATTGAATAGAACTTCGGACGTTGGTTATTTTAAAAGGTTCAATCCTAGGATTGAGCAAAAAATTTGTCCATTGGCCGTTTTCGGGCTTTGCGTCCAACATACACACATTTTAGATACTTTAATTTTTCTATTCTTGAAAAATAATTATAAATTATGACAAATGAAAAATTAATTCAATATTCACCATAGGCTACGCCACAAAAATAATATCTCACAAAACACATCACACACGAATAACACATTAGATCCGTATTGATGTGCACACGGACTAAGGAGTCAATCTGGTCCGGTTTGGTTCACCGATCACAAGGAGGGTGGAGATCGATTCCCGACCGGGTGTACTGAGGTGGTGCTTATTAAATTATTCACCAACTTCCCTCCATGTAAATGCGAGTACATTTTCTTCAAATTTTCTCTTTTTAATTCATCCCTGTATTACTATGCGGATATTTTTAAATAACACTTTAATAAAAGATTAGATATAAGTTTTTATTTCATTTTGAAATGATGCGCTAAGTATCATCATATAAATAATATGAACCCTACTTTTCTAAATTAAAATCTTAAGTTAAACCATTTATTTGAACTTTATTTCCTAGAAACGAGATGGGTTTTGAAGGAGTATTATGAAGATTACTATATATTTACAATAGATTTATATCATTATCTTAAAATCTCTTTCTAGAATTTTGTCTGACAAAGGGTTTCATTAATTTATTACTGAACGATAGATGTACACTGTCTTGTTATTTGTAGGCAGACCCAAGTATTTTAAATTTTCTCTTTGAAGTTAAAATCACCGTCGTGCACAGCTGAAATAAGGTCGGCTCAGTCGTCATTCTACACTATCACTTAATTTTTTAAAGCATTTTGGTTACTCCCATTGGTAGGCACGTGTACCAAGGCGTTAATTTAGTCTGAAACCGCTTCGATGGCCGCTTGGTTTATACCACTACTCTTGCAATAGATTAGACTGCCGATAACGATGACGGAGCGGTCGTGGTTCGATCCCGGTCGGGTGTGCTGAGATTTTTTCTAAATGCTTTCCCACTCTTTCTCCACGCTAATGCGGATACATTTCCTCTAAATTCAAATTTCCTTAACTCTAACTTATTAGTGTAATCAGTACATAGGCATCTACCCCTAAGAATGGATGGTAAAACGTGGTGCCAAAAATCCTCTTGTCTAGTTTGCCTGTCAAGGTGAGATTCATGTTCGAATCCCATCCGGGTGTACTGAGCTATTATTTCCTGAATGATATTAAACTTTCTCTCTACACAGATGTTGATACATTTATTATAAATTCTACCTTCATACTCCCTATTTCATTAGTGTAAATCTGTGAATTATATGAACGGGTATTAAGACACGATACACGGGGGGGAAAAAGGTTTTTTTTACTCAAAAGTTTGATATTATTATTATTATTATTATACCCATCCTGGTGGGCATTTCGAATAAGGCATCAGTTTCTTCTTGTATGGTTTTACTGGTGACTGTAGTAGCTGGGTGCTTGATTGCCGTTTGGGTACACAAGGGTTCGGCCAGACTAACAAGCGTGCGAGCGACAGGATAGCCAAACTGGTGAGCGCGTGATTAGCAAATAGCTCTTGATAGTTGTTGACGAGGGGGCAAAGGTTCGAATCTTGGCTCATTGAACTGAGGGTNAGTTCTATCTTTCAAGCGCGTGCGTTCAGTCGCTCACTCGCCCCAGTCTGGCCACCTCTCATCACAACCAATGTGCTCTATTTTATATTTTAGTCGCTCGCTCGCCCAGTCTATCCGTCCCCTTATCCATTCTACTTAAGTTATATATTTACCTACTCCAAATTATAACTTATGCGTCCTTATTACATTACTGTGAATATACGTATAAGGTGACCTGGCGGTCTAGGGGTAAGGTGTCAGACTTCTGTGCTGGGGGTCCAGGGTTCAGTCCTCGGTCCCGGCACAGATTTATCTGATTACCAAACCCTTCCTTCACCTCTGACAAGACGTGTATTAATCACTACTTGTAAATATGTGGAATGCCAGGCCTCCACCGTGGTTCGGATCTCACGTTAAACTGTAGGTCCTCCCTTTCATCTCGAAATCACCCTACCATCACACATTAGCGTAAGTGTGTACAACCCGAACGGGTAGTAAGACCCGGTGATAATAATAATAATAATAATAATAATAATAACAACATGAAATCACGCACTAAGTCAGGTCGTCTGTAGGTATCACCTGATTTGGTCGGGTCAACCAGACCGGATCGTTTGTAGGGAACTTTAGGTTAAAATGGTTCAATCTTTTATACGGATAACCTGATATATTCAGTACAAACCTATATAGCACTTTTGGACTGACTAATATCGAGTATTGACCGAGCTATTACAATATTTCCCTGATATTTTAAAATAATTAAAATATTCTTGAATTATCTTTATGGAGTACATGTATCTCAATAACGTTTATAGGACTTAACTTATTCCATTCTCTGATAATAAATAACCAAGTGAGAATGTAAATATTTAAAGATTCAATTAAACTATTCGAAATGCGTTCGAAAACATAAAAAAATTAAATTTAAAAAACTAAACAGTTAAACTTTTTAGTTGATTATTAAATCTATTCATGATGACTTCAGCAATTTTATGTGTTTATTTATTTAAATATGTACAAATAAGTATAAATAAAAAGTTTATTGGTGGTTTCACTTTTCCCCCCCTTTCTTTTGTGTTTGTATATGTATTTACACTATTTTTGAAATTTTGGTGTTTTTTTAACATTCCTATCTTTTTTAAGCTAATGTTTTAGGTCGGGTGAATAAGCTAAAAAAATTGTTTACATATGATTTCCTCAAGACATTATCATAAACTTTCAAAAATAGTGTGTATAAAAAAACTCAATATGAAATTATTAATTAATATCCGAATCATCCACTAAAATGGCTTTATGGTCTAATGCGCTACTCTCGCAATAGACTAAACTGTCG
>CABFVZ010000055.1:933389-957323 GCA_902151445.1 Timema monikensis
GATTGAGGTTCGAATCTTGTTTGGGTGTACTGAGGGTGGCTTTCCAAAATGGTTTTTCACTCTTTCTCCACGCAAATACGGGTACACTTCCTGTAAATATAACCTTCCCAATCCCTAAAATCCGTAAGCTTAATTAGTACATAAGCGTTTAACCCGAACGGGTAGTAAGACGCGGTGCTAAGAAAAAAAATCCTAATCCCATATTTCAAATCTAATGAAGCAATGGCCAGATCATTACGGCTTCTTCGCACTGAAGTAGCCTAGTGGCTCTCGCGTGGCTGCTCGTGTTATGTGGTGCTACACTGTGGCGCCACGCTGTCTTTTGAAAAGTGTCCCGTGTGATAGGGCACTAAGAGAGAAAGTACAAACATAACCAAGAATTAGGCACGTGGTATAAATGTGAAGCACATCTAGTCTGGTGTATCAGTGACGGGTGAGGTTGGGGTTCAAATCTCAGCCAGCTGTACAAAGGTTAAACTGTTCCCAACCTCCCTTCACGCACATCTCAGTATAGCTCTTATACGTTATCTACGCTACTCATCATTCAGTTTAATTAAATGCGGATATCCCGGACGGGAACAAAAACCATGAAAAAAAAAACCTCCTTTACTAATAGGTACAAAATATGTATAGTTTTTTTATCCTAACATTTAATTGATGTTGTAATTGCCTTGGCCTTTTCTTGCCAGAAAAATACTTTCGCATGTATCACCTAATTATTTATATAACTATATAGGACTAAACCATCTTAAGTCATGCGCTAAAGCGCGAATGCCACACGATTGTAGTAAATATCTGACATTAAGAAGAAGAAAAAACTAGAGCTTCGTTCATATTTTCATACGTCTAATCCTTGGGTTCCGCAGCTGTCAATTTCGACAGATGTTGATATTGGAAAATGCAACATAAATATAGTGGGCTTTGGTCATTTCTGGCTACTCCATTTGTACCTTTCTTTTGAGCAAATAAAAGTATCTTCTTCAGAGATTTTTTTTTGTGTGTCCGCGTCTCACTAGTTTAAGAGTTTGTAGCCCAAAGGCGCATTTCATTACACGGCTTGAGAGGAAATATATCCTCATTTGTATAGGGGGGAGGTGGAAACCATTTCGCCCAACCGGGAATCAAACTCTGGTTTACTGGTGATGGAAAGGGAGGGGGTGGATTAGACTAGATGAGCTTGGCATTAAGTCCATTAATGAGGGTTATCGTATGCTAGAGATTTTTTTTAACGTATTCCAACAAGGTGTATTGGTAAGACTTTCCCTGGCCCCTATTGTCGGACCTAGTATAAGCCTAGTTAGCTTGACCATGGCGACCATAGGAACAATTCCCCTTAGGGAAAAATACCTACAGTGCCGATTGGAATCGAACCCAGCACCTCTAGATTAGTAGCCAGGAATGCTGACCATTAGACCAAGAGGCAGTTCACACCTCATATTATTATAACATAGACATAAACTAATCGTTATTATTGATATATCTTTAGCACTGATTAAGTTTAAAAAAAAGTTTGTTTTTTCTTATAAATTTGCTGGTTTTGTCATTTGTTTAGGTTCGTCTATGTGCAAATTAGTTTCTGCGCTGGCCTATGTCTTTTCCATATGAGAGTTCAAGGGAATTTGTTTTTGATGGGCTGTATGAACTGGAGCAATCCTGTTGGAGTGTATGAATCACAGCGGGGTCGAATCGTCCGACCGTCCCGCCACGCGCGCACTTTATATCACGAACTACGTGACTGAAATAATATCACGCAATATCAGGAGCGGGATATCTGCATTCGGCGAATTACAACCCCCCCCCACCCCGGTACGGTGGGGATCCGAAACCCTATAATGAGGTCTGCTCTGTTCTAAAGGTGGAGTTACATGGTTCACTTTGCCCGTACAATGCGCTAAATTCAGCCAAATTGAAAGCAAAGCGAACAATATGAATTACAATTCAAAGTGTTTAACCAATTTTTGTTAGCTCCACGTCTTATTACCCGTTAGGTTTATACGCCTAGGTACTAATTACAATTATGTGTTAGAGATTAGAAAGGATTAATTTTAAAGGAAGTGTAGCCGCATTTGTGTGAAAGGAGAGTGGAAAACACCCGACTGAGATCAAACCTTGATCTCCCCGTTTTTGGTCGTCTGGTCTATTGCGAGAGTATCGCCTTAGACCATGCGGCCACCGAAGTGGTTTTCAACCAAATTGAACATTGAAACAAGTTGGTAGAGTTTATACTTTATTGTGATACGGTTATGTATTCTTGACGATTTATCCAAATTGAACACCTCTAAACACGCATCTTCTTAAACACCGAAAGGTTTTATAACAGTTGCAGCGTATAACCCGAACGGGTGGTAATACGCAGCGCTAAAAAAATAAGTAAATATTTCGGTTCCGTCGATATATTATTTTCAAACAGAGCTTGCTGTATTTTGGTTGAAACTTATTATGTAGCCAAATAAAGCCCAAATGTATCTTCATTAATTAGCTAAGAAAGCGTACAACTCGAATGAGTACTAAGATGGGGTGATAACTAGCTAAGGAACAGCTTCATTGGTCGAATGGGTCACTCTAGTGTCGAATCCCGATCGGTATCTACTGAGAATAGTTTTTTCCATAAATGGTTTCCCACTCTACTTCCAAGCAAATGTGGGTAAGTTACCTCTAAAATGATTCCTTATTCATCTTTATCCTATTATATTAATTAGGATACATGCTTAGACGCCATTTTTAAGCGAACTAATTTAGTAAATTTCATTGAAATGTGTAAACATTCACCTTTCGATCTAATCATTTCAATTAGCTTGAACCAACTGTATTGTTCAACCAAAGGGAACCGTGTAATCCCGATTTTAGCTTTGTGGTGTGGTTGGTCATAAAATTAGGGACTCAAATACACTCGCTGACAACCTCTGAAGGAACTGCAGATGTTTTAGTGGAAATATCACCAACCCTCTCCATTGACTACGCTCGGTGAAGGCTTGTGAAGGCACTGAAGTTTTTTTGGGTGGAAATATAATCTTCTCTTTCTATATATCTTTCTCTCTCTCGGCTACACTCTTTAAAAACCTATGAAGGAACAGCAGGTCTTATCGAGGAATGTATAGTACACCTCATGCATAAGAGAGAAACTATTTTTCACAACAATAAACATGGTTTAACATATTATCACCAAGGGAATGCTGTTACATTTAAAAAAATAGTCTGCAGTGGTGGTCGAATGTAGTATACCTAAATATCCTGCTCGTCGAGTTTGGTATTTTGATGAGTGGGAGGTTGTAGTTTGAATTCTTATTGGGTGTACGGATGTTGTTTTTTCCCTAAATGGTTTCCCACTTTACCTCCCGCCCAAAGACAGGTACATTTTATTAAACTCTCTCTTTCCTTTTTTACTCCATTAGTGTAAGCTCGGGAAAAAATGATAGAAAAATACATATTTTCTTAGCTTAGTTAATAGGTTATTAGCAGAGCCCTGCTTTTATGGTGAATAAAAAAAGCCCAATTTCGTTTATAAGTTTCCCAAAAGCAGTGAATAAGCGGTGAATTACAAAAATCCTATTTTTGCGACGAAATTATCGAATTAAGACAAAGCGTTAAAAAAGTGGTTTTTACCAAACTTTCGTGATTAAGGTGACTTTGTTGGGTTAAAACTAGACTTCCAGGACAATGTTTGAAACAGTTAAACTAAACATATTGAAGTGAAAACCAAAAATTACATTTTGTTTGGACAAAACGGTAAAAAAACACTAGTCCGCAAAAAAATGTGCTGTCAACTTATTAAAAAAGTAAGATTTAGCGGCAGCTGGTCCGGGAAAAGTATGTACAAGTCACAAAGACAAAATATTACACAAAAATTTATTTTTCAATATCCCAAAATATTAGCGCGAATGTCGAAAATCGCGATTATCGCGGATATCGTTTAAAATCGCGAATATCGTGCTAAAACGCTGATTTCGCGAATTATCGCGACAATTCTGAGCATATATTTGCAATCAGGGCAACCTGAAATCTGAACATCTGAAAGAAAAAATGCCATATCTAACATTCGCGAATTATTGTGATCTCCACAAACGCAGGGCTCTGGTTATTAGTAACAAGCAAAGCATCACTAAAAAAGTACAAATAAATAACTAATTAGTGTTGATTTCCTCTAAATAAGTTATTTTTACCGTTCCTTTCGTCTTGATGCCCGTCCGGGTTATACACATATCTACACTAATGGAGGTAGGGATAGACTATCCAGCGTAGAAATGGTTGTAACTGACAGCATTCAAAAGTTACCAGATTTACTATTATCTGTATCCATTCGCCAAACAACATGATTTGCAAGACCATATGTTGTCTGAAAATAATGGTTTAGATATTTCTTTTTTGTGGAAGCGGCTTATTTGGTTCACTTAAAAACTCTTTGCAAACAGGAGCTTCTTAAAGGCTGCGTTATCTTCACAAATTAAGATGGTGAATCAGACCAATTGAAGGCAGTTGATGATGTCATAGAAACCGTGTTTGGTCGTGTTTATGCGCATGTGTTTACAAGATAAAATCTTATGTTGAAACTAATATTTTGTATGGCTCTCTTGCTAAGTTATAAAATTCTTGTATTTATTTTGGTGTGAATATACTCATTATTAGTATTTCATGCATTATAATATATCGTTGCCACAACCTCGAAACAAAAAACATCATGGTTATATTAATATTTTTGTCCTTTCAATTAGTTAAGAAAAAGACAATTATACAGTAATCCTCAGGTAATTATAATTAGAAGCATTTACTACACGTTTTATTGATAGTTATTAATTTCTTAATAATACTATATCATTTCCACATCAATGACTTTCAACCAATGTTTGCAATAAAAATGTTCTGTTACCTGTCAGTTATTACCGCTATGCGTTGAATGAACTCTATAAGGAAGGTCAACTTAAGAGGAAACCAACCCGGGAAGGGGAAGTTTGAAACTATTTAGAAGAAAAAGAAAATCCAAACTCAATACACCCTACGTAGTTTCCACCACTATTCAAAGAACAACCGGAAAAATACCGGCACCGGTGTCAGTCTCGTTATGTCTTATTTTCCGTTGACAGGGAGGTCAGCGCTCAAATCCCGGGTTGGTTTTATTGAGATGGTTGGTTCTAATCGGTTCCTCCCGCGGATGGAGGCGATACATTCCTTTTAAATTATATCTTCTTCATCTCTGACCCGCCCCTTTAGTAAAAATATGGGGATAAAGCGGTCGGGTACTAAGACGCGGTGCATGGGATTAAGGTAAGATAGAAAGGGACGCGAGAAAATGTGTTTTTGCAGTTTTCATAGCAAATAATTTTCTTAACATGGTGATATCAACAGTTCTTAGATATCTTTTATGACTATATTAGCATTTGATGAAATACTTTTAAATAAAAAGAAAGTTATCAAATTATATAACACCCTCTTGAAAGATATTCAACAACTGTTGAGATTACTTGCGAACAAAATTAGACTCGTTGTTTGTTTCGCTGTAGGAATACTCGATTTCGCCTAAAAACATTGTTTGCTATAAAAACTGCAAAAAAAAACCTGCCCTTAGCCCTCAATCCCCAGGGAGGAGACTACAGAATTGGACATATATCGCGTGAC
Source organism: Timema monikensis (assembly GCA_902151445.1). NCBI lineage: Eukaryota > Metazoa > Arthropoda > Insecta > Phasmatodea > Timematidae > Timema > Timema monikensis. The sequence goes on from CABFVZ010000055.1 coordinate 939,000, forward strand.
CTACGGACGTAAATTTTGACCTACAGAAATCGGGGTATGTAATGACACAGACAACAAAAGACTGACTGTCGAGGCCTTCAGAACATTACAATAGTAATAATAATACATTCGAATGTGACTGGTGATTAATCGTCCTTGCCGACCATCTGGCAGGTGTGCATAATGGCCTTAAGGGTTTTCTTCTCCTAGGAAACAGACAAACCACAGTGCTGGTTGTTTTGTGGTTTTATTATACTTTCCATTGCAAGTGTGTTTTTATAACTACCTGTTTGCGTCGCCATTGCCGCATGTCGTCAATCTCTAAGGAGTAGTTTTTTTTTAAATAAAAAAAGTATATACTTTTTACATTGTCAAGGTCGTTTAGTGGACGTTCCTGCCATCATGGAAATATGTTGATACCTTTATCGAGCTCATATTAACCCTTTTCTCCATCTGCTTTAAAAAATTCATTTTATATAATCCAATTTTCATAGATAAAAAAGTTAGATCTATTTTAATGTATTCATACGTCAAAGTAAATATTCTTTTTTTAATTTTAAAATTTTGTGTGATGTTGGTCTAGTTAACCTTTTATGTAGTAATTGCCACACTTCATTCAATAATTAAACTTTTTTTTTTTACAGACTCTTGTTTGGAATCGTAACTACAAAACGGTACGTACAGATAACAAAGCATTATTTAGTAACGTATAATGTGAAAAAAAAACAACTGAAATTGTATGTGTTATGTAAATAATCTTAATAATTAAACAAATACTTTCTTAAAATATAACAACTATAAACTAGTTTTGCAGAAATTTTCTAAAAGAAAATTAAAAGTAGACCTAAATGTAACTTTTTAAAAATTGCATTTTTATATACAGGGAAGAAAGTAAATCAAATGCTCTGATTATTTATAATTTAAATTTTCCAAGTGTTGATCTTTTGTTTATGAATTGAAACGAATGATAAATAACTATTATAAGACCCATTCCTGGTACCGAACCATGTCCACCTAGACGTATAGTCGATCCCTCTAAAACCCATCTCTATGTTTAAGTGGTTAAATTAGTCGATCACAATTCCATGAGACCCTGATTCGATTCCCCGTGGTGCCGTTGAATGTATAAACTAATTTGTCTTGATCGCCAATTTAGTAAACATTTAAGTTCTAGGACTAAGTAAGTGTGTTCAATCCGATTTGTATAGTAAGTAATTTTTTGAGAGTTAGAAACGTTACAAAAACAATTTTCATTTATTAATACGTAATGTCATGTGATCTGCAATAACACTAATAATCTAGTACCCGTTTCATGGCCGAGGACCATTTCACACGAGCGAGGTGTCAACTCTCTCTACCACTAGTAGGGCATCGAGTCTAATGGAACCTTTCACACGAGCGAGGTGTCAACTCTACTCTACCACTAGTAGGGCTTCGAGTCTAATGGAACCTTTCACACGAGCGAGGTGTCAACTCTCTCTACCACTAGTAGGGCATCGAGTCTTATGGAACCTTTCACACGAGCGCGCGTGAGCTGAAGCCCAGTACAAAAAATAGTCTTATTTCAAGTTGCACGTGATGGAAAAAAAACAACCCAACCGTAGCCGTCTTCGATACAGAGCAGTTTATTTAAGAGATTCGACTACGGCCAGCATTGTGGGACACCAGCTGTAATGATTATAATGATCGAAACAAGAAAACTACGTCATTCTCGCGATAGATTGAACTGCTGATGTGAGGGAGAGTTCGGGGTCTAAATCCCGGTTGGGTGTATTGAAATTATGTGGGGAATGCCAGGCCTCCACCGTGGTTCGGATTCCACGTTAAGCTGTAGGTCCTCCATTTCATCTCACAATCACCCTACCATTAACACATTAGCGTAAGTGCGTACAACCTGAACGGGTTGTAAGACGCGGTGCTAATATTATTATTATTATTATTATTATTATTATTATTATTATTATTATTATTATTAACACCACGTCTTACTACCCGTTTGAGCTATACGCGCTTACGCTAATGTGTAATTGTAGGGTGATTGTGAGATGAAATGGAAGACCTACAGTTTAATGTGGGATCCGAACCACGGTGGAGGCCTGGCATTCCCCAAATTCACAAGCTGTGATTAATACACGTCTTGTCAGAGGTGAAGGAATGGTTTGGTAATCAGATAAATCTGTGCCGGGACCGAGGATTGAACCCGGGACCCCCAGCACACAAGTCCGACACCTTACCCCTAGATCACCAGGTCACCAACTGTTCTATCTAAATTCTACCTTACTCATCCCTACTCTGTTAGTATAATTTGCGGATAGCGACGAGTGGCAAAAACGTGGTGCGCGGCTGGCATTCCCGCTATACTTGTAACACATTGTATAGACGAGATTTCCGGGGCAAAGCGGTAAACCCTGACCACCTTGACTAGCCAATAGTGTTGTCCGTCTTTCGCCAGAACTTGTCGGAGAAAGAGGACGACCTTCGTAAATTGATTCGTATTACCGACATGAGCAAACAACAACAAACTGCTCCTATTATAACTAAACTCTAGTAGGATTCTTGAGGGAAGAACCGTTTAAAAATAAAAACATATTCTATTTTTTTTCAATCAACATTTATATAACCGCTTCGGTGGCCACATGGTCTAATGCGCAACTCTCGCAATAGACTAGACTTCCGATGGTGGGAATATCGAGGTTTTAATCCCGGTTGGGTGGGCGGAGTTTTTATTAAATGGGTTTTCCACTCTCCCTCCATGCAAATGTAGGTACACTTCCTTTAAATTCAACCTTCCTCATCCAAAAATATTTTAATGTTGTTGGTACATATACATATAACCTGAACGGGTAGTAAGACACAGTGCAAAAAATAAAAATAATATTTTATCATATTACTAATAGTATTTTATAGGTATTCACATTAACCGTCAATAATGACAGCTGCAGATCACATGACTTGACGTATGAATATATGAAAATTGTTTTAGTACCTTTTGTTACCGTCAAAAACGTTTCTTCCTGTCAGATTCGAATTCATAAGGAGAGTCTTATCTGTTAGTTGATTTACTTCCACGTATTCATAAGTCAAGTCATGTTTTCTGCAGATATTACTCTTGATAGATATCATCAATACCTATAAAATAACTCTTATAATATAGTAAAACACAATCAATGCTGGACGCAAAAAAAAAATATGTTAGTGTTTTCTAGATTGCCCTTCCTATGAAATTTGGTCTGTACATCCTCAGAGTGGATTAGTCCCGCCCGCGTGAAACTTGTTGACAGTTGCGTCAAAATGTCTTCTTGAGGAGAAGAGTGTCATCACGTTTTGTTTTGCTGCCCACCTTCAACCCGGTCGTGGGCTAGAAACAGGTATGGCGACTATTTTTTCTGGTGCTGTTAAAGCCTCAGCGTGATGGGAACTAATGTATCCCAGCTCAATACTAGGTCGAAACGATCTCACACTGACACTATAGTAGGATCGCTGTAAGAACGTAAGGTTTAAATTACAATGTAATAGTCGTACCCAGGGAATAAGTCACTTAAGTAAACTTTCTTGGTGACCTGGTGGTCTAGAGGAATGGTGTCGGACTTCTGTGCTGGGGTCCGGGGTTCAATCCTCGGTCACGGCACAGGTTTATCTGGTTGCCAATCCCTTCCTTCACCTCTGACAAGACGTGTATTAATCACAATTTGTGAACGTGTGGAATGCCAGGCCTCCACCGTGGTTCGGATTTCACGTTTAACTGTAGGTCCTTTATTTCATCTCACAATCACCCTACCATTACAAGTGCGTACAACCCGAATGGTGATAATGATAGTAATAATAAACTTTCTTGCGTTTCCAACTCGCAAGATTTGTAGTAGAGTTCATTGACAGTTTAGACCAGTGGTATTTAACCTTTTTTTGGCTCGCGTAACCTCAGATATAAATTATATTCAAATTTGTACCCCCAAAGTTATTGATGCATTTATACTGTATAGTTATTTATCTCAAATATTTATGGAGATACGACCAAAATTGGAAATTTATGCCTATGTAAATTACCCTTAAGTCATATTCATGGGAAAAATAGAATTTCAATTTTTTTTCTAATATTAAACGGTGCCTAGATACAACATTTAATCAAAATCCTTAAAGCGGATTTTCTGATATTTTATTTATATTTTCGCCCTTCAATAAACTACCCTTAATTTTAGGTTTGGATATCTAAATCCATAAACATCTAGGGAATCTTGTTAAATAAACCCTCTATACCAATGATTAGCCCGATTGATAAAATGAAATGAAATACAAACAAATGGCATTGCTATAAGCACTTTTTCGGTTTCGGGGGGTCATGAAATGTCGACATTTATCAAAATCTCGACTTCGATTTCTTTTTTATTTCTTTTTTATTTCAATACTTGTTCCTCCGAGGGATCAGGAGAAAGTGAAAAGTGAAAGAAGGAAGATTTGAGTGACTTAAGATGCATCCCACACATCACACACTCTCATATCCACCAAGTAGAACTACATACCTGAACGTGCGCGCTTCGTTAGTGTATTGTCATCGTCAACTTTTCAATCAGCTATCAGATGTAATTTTTGACCTTGACCAAAACCTAAAAGTGCACCACGCTGCGAATATTTCTTTTTCCTACGCAAGCAAGCTATTTAGTTACTTATTCGTATTTATACAATATGGCGTGTGAAATGACGTCATATCCGTTCAAATATATAACAAATAATGTTAGTTTTTTTTAAAAGTAGAAAACAGAAATTTGATCGGTTTTGTGGTATCGTTTGTAAGACAATGTCTTAATACCCGCAATAACATGTGTTTGATTAATTTGTAGGTTGTATCAATTGGTACGCTTGCCTGGTTTTAACGCCATTTTAAGTAGCGATTTAATATAAAGTAATATTGACTTTTTAAAGTAAATTCTTCACACGGGTTGGTTGAGGAAAGCACAAATAATGACGTTTGTGATGATGAAATCATTGTTCCTTTTTCCCATTTCTTTATAATTAGTGAATACGTAGAGCATAGATAAGGTGCATCTTGGGTGCAAAGTTACGCCAATTTTATACTCTCTCCAGAGTAGATTTGCATTGTACACCTCTCCGTTTTATACAAAAAATTGATGTAAAACTGGCAGCCTAATGGTACAAAAAAAAAAGACTGAAAATTAATGTGATGGTTGGCACTTTTTTGTCTTAATCAGCATTTCTTGGATATTGAGTTTTATTTTTAATAGAGCATATCGAAAATCGCTTTTCACCTCAAGTTGACATCACTGTTAAGTTTTTATGAAAGTCAAGAGTTGAAAATTCGATGGTGCTGCACGTGGCTGCAATGATATATGATTTTGGTTTGAAGAATAGTATTTTTTAGTTACTAAAGTCACTAAAACAATATCAATATATTTATGCATCAAGTCATGTTATTTGCAGCTTTCACTTTTGATAGATATTATTAATAGATACGTATAAAATAACACAAATAATATAGTAAAATGTTATCAATGTTGGCCGAAAAGAAATATTTTTGAATTTTCTAAACCGTTTTCCCAACCAAACTCAGCTAAGGGGAGGATATAGAGTAGAAATAAATACATACATGCGCACGAACGAGTGTCTTACTTTTAGCCGATACCTAATATATGAATAATTAATTACCACTGATAAGCAGTGTTGCCAATACCGCCATTATAAAAAAATCTTACTTATTTTGGAAAACGGATTGAAAATAAACAGGTCTTCAATTCTCAGTTGATTTTTGACGTTATCTACTCATTGATCGACACCCCATAGTTGCCTCCAGGAGGATGCGCCCTCCAAGCTGGGGACTACTGCTTTAATGAATCCTGGTCCTGGAGTAGGCTACATCTTATCTGACTGACCACGTCCGAGATGGAGGAGGTTGAAAGAGATGGAGTACCTACCTAGCTCGCCTACATTCCTTTGTCCCCCCCCCCCTCCCTTCCTCTTCAACTCACCTCGTTCACTGGTTGGCGGCAATGGTCGGTACCTGTTGGCTCTCGAAATTCTGGCGAGAGGTCGTCACGATAAGTATCCTTATTCCTACGTCTTACCAACTGGAGGTCATTTAGGAAAACCCATCTAATTATGTACTCGGCAGGGATTCGAACTCCATATCTCTCCGTCACCGGCTATCCATACAAGACGATACTGATGACTTTGCCCGCATGCACACCGATGTGGGCCACAAAGGATACTTTTGGGCTGAAGTGTTTTTACTTGGTGGCCCTTTTTTTCTTTAATTATTTAATCAAAATGTTTTATTCGAGGGATCATAACGTAGGCCTACATTTTTTGAATCGGCTTATAAGCATTCGATTTAGAACAATAAACGTGTGTTTTTATATAACCGACACAATACCAAGTCCCTTGGCCATTAATAATTCTTCACTGAGAAATGGGGAACCCTTATTTCTCCAAAGATTAATATCTCTCGGTTTCAGCGGTAATCTACACCAGGGTTCTCGTGCTCCTAAGGAAGACGCTTAACTGATTGAATTTTTGACTTTAGGTATTTTAAGTTCAGGTATTTATCGGTTCACGACTTACACATTAACTTAACTAAGGACAATACTTTTTCGGATACCTTACCTCAGGGGTTTCCAAACTGTTTAGACCGGAGGACCCCTTGCACAAAACCAAAAACAAAAAAACATGATGGCTGAGGCCTCTATAAAAAAATGTACACTAATATTATGAATTTTCAATAGTGACAGTTAAATTTTACAAGAATAAAAGTATAAAAATTAATTTAAAAAATCACATGCCCTTCTTTGAAACAACTAGCAATCCTAATAATTACTGATTCTATTTTATAGTGTCAAAAACAGATAAACAATGTTATAAAATTACCTTACAAAGCCTAAGATAGCTATGGCGGACCCCCTGGCCACCGTGGAGCACAGTTTGAAAAACATTGCTTGGTTCGGCTGCTAACGCGCTTGCATGTTGAGCCAAGGGTCTAGTGTTAGATTCCCAACAAAGCCGATAGTTACTTATTGTGAATTAGGGTATAACTGTGATTTTTTCATTCTCTCTCCACGTGAATGTGGGTGAATTTCTTCTTAATTACTTTCCCAATCTCCAACTATTATAATAAATTGTTAGTGTGTCGTGTGTTAATCGTTCTATGTAAAAAAAACTCCTTCTTTAGTATTTATCTCTTTTCTTTATAATATTCAGATGTTTAGCTTAGGCCTACTCTCTTTCTTTCGATATTTGTTTATTTTTCTAATTTTATCTCTCCATTATTTTTTATTTTTATTTTTTGGGTATTATTATAATTTTTTGTTGTTTCCCTCTATTGCGCTTTTTTTTAGCACCGTTTGGGCTATACACACATGTACTAATTACTCTAATTTGTTATGAATGAGTAAGGTTGAATTCAGAGTAAGACTACCCGCATTTGCGTGTAAAACCATTTAGGGAAAACCACCCTCAGTACACCCGACCGGGATTTGAACTTTGATCTCCTCTTCATTGACAGTCCACTCTGTTGCTAAAATGGCTCCATATAGCTTTCGACCATCTAAGCGGGTCTATTAATCTCTTATCATCACACTCTTTCACTCGGTTTTTTTTCTCTTTCTGTGTTACTTTATGTACTTACTATCTTTTTAAGTTTTCTCTCCTTATCTACCTCTTCTTTCCTTCCCTCTGTCTATTTGTCTCTCCCACAGTTGAACCTGACCGGAACAACTGCCCGAGACCCGATGCCAACATGTTCTGACCGAGACACGTGTAATTTGTTCGCAACAACTCGAGTACAAGATGGTGTTTCTTCGGACTTCGTATTATATATATATTTTTTTTAGAAGTGGCCAAGAAATCACGCGACTAAATGGACCGACCCCTCCCTCTACCCCTCACAAGTATGAGAGGGTGACGATGTTAGAGCTGTCAAGACGCCAGTAGGGTCGGAGGGGAGGTACAGCTGCGAAGCGTCTTGTGTGTCTCTCTCTCCACCCCAAGATCAGAAAATCCACTTCCATTAGAGGTCCCTAAGGACGGTATTAAGGTGCTAGAGTAGTCGAGCAGAAACTTATAAACGCCAGAAACCAAGTAGGCTTATATCGTTACTGGGTGGAGCCGTCCGGCAGTAGGAGAACAAATAGGAGTAGTAGGGAAGAAGGAAAAGGCATATGACAATGCAATTTGTGTTGTGACCCCCTCTTTTAAATATTATTGCATAATTTGATTTTCTAAGGTCCATTCTAAGCTACTATACCAATTAGGCCTACTTTTCGTTTCCCGGACACTTAGCTCTTAATGATCAACCAAAATATGTGACTTTTGGCTATTCAGATTGGAAAATTTCTACTTTTTAAACTATGTTTACAAGTCTATATGTGAATAGGGTTATAGGAAATAATTTGGTATTCATTCCCGTAAAAAAAACAACCAAACTCGTGTGGATCCCTACTGTTAAGGTTTTATCAATATTTAACCTAAGCATACATTACATCTGATTGGCAATATCTCAGCAACCTTATAGCAGAAGCACCGAGACGCGTTGCAAACGTCCAGAAAGCCCGCGTAATTTAAGAAGTGGTTTATTATTCCAATATATAGTTCCAATATGGTGGTGAAAAGTATCAACATGTCCTACCCACCTGCTTTTGTGACCGCATAGTCTAAGGCGTCACTCTCGCAATAGACTATATTGCCAATTATAGGGCTATCTGTGTTGGACTCTCGTTTGGGTGTAGGCCTACTGAGGGTGGTATTTCCTAAATGGTTTTCCACGTTCTATTCACTCGAATTCGTGTACATTTATTCTAAATTCAACCTTCTTCATCTCTAACTCACCAGCCTAATTAGTAGGCTACATATGCCTATAATCTGAACAGGTAGTAAGTCGCGGTTCTATAAAAAAAAACATGTCCTCACTAGGATTAAAAACCTTACATTTTAGGTTTTATAGTAAAAATAAATAGAATGGAAATTTGAAATTAGTTTATTTTCAATGACGTTTCACACGAAATACCGCAGTTTTGCTATCAAAGTAAGTGTTAAAAAAACAGTGTATCTGGCCTTCCTCAGTCACTCATTGAGGCGGGGTAGTAAGGAACGCGAGTTTAGATCCATAATTTTGCAGTTTTCATGACCAAAAACATAGTCTAGCCAAAATAAATATAATTTTGCTTCAGAAGAAAGGTTTAGTTCCATAATTTTGCAGTTTTCATGACCAAAAACATAGCCTAGCCAAAATAAATATAATTTTGCTTCAGAAGATAGGTTTAGTTCCATTTTATGAATATCGTGATCCCACCAGTGCTCTTGAATATTAGTCATAAGCCTCGTTGCAGTTGACCAGAAACTTTTTAAATAAAGATAAAGTCTTGGTCGAATAATTGGGCGATGTCCATAAGAGATAGTTAACAACTTTTGTTATTACTATATGTAGAAAATTAAGCTAAACAATATTTGATTTATTTTAGCTCATAATATTTTTTGCCATAAAAACGGAAAAAATACGAACCGTAACTCGCGCAATCGATGGTCACAACAAAACATAAATGAGGATTGTTTAAGTGGTTTTTGAAACTTCACAGCTGCCATTCCCCTCTGGAATACCTTAGTCTAAGGAGGATATTTGCCTTCAAGCAACCTTAAGGTGGCGATCAAGGGAACGCGATAAAAGACCTGTGTTTTTTGCAATTTTTATAGCAAAACTTTTTTTGTCTAAAATAAATCAAATATTATTGCTCAGTAGGAAAATAGAGTTTAATTTTTTTCACATGGTGATATCAACAAGTTTCGAAAATCTCTAATTGGCATAGCGGCATTAGACGAGATACTTTTTAAATGAATAAAAAAAAGCTGTCATCAAATTCCAGAACATCCTTGACTGATAATATTCAACAACTGTTGATGTCACCATGTGAATAAATTAAACTATTAAGTTTGTATTACCCGCCTCGGTGGCGTAGTTGGCTAACGCGCTTGTCGTGTTGAGCTCGACTGCTGAGGACGGGGAGATCGAGGTTCGAATCTCGGTCGGGTGAACTGGGGTGGTTTTTCTTTAATGGTTTTCCACTCTCCCTCCACGCAAATGTGGGTTCACTTCCTCTAATTCAACCTTCCAATTCCTAATCCATTAGCGTAATTAGTACTAAAAGCGTACAACCCGAACGGGTAGTAAGACGTGGTGCTAAATATATATATAGATAATGTATAAATAAATATATATATATGTTTGTATTGAAGCAATATTTTATCTGTTTTGACAAGACAAATTATTTGCTATAAAAAATTCAAAAACACTTACCTTTACTCGCGTCCCCTACATTCCCACCTTAAGTAAGTTACCTATGATCTTTTTATTTCTCTCTTTCTTATACTTTTCCCTCCCTTCCCGTTTTGAACTAACATCTGCTTCCGCTTTTGTTTTCCGTGAAACATGGAACTGCGGCGAGTTTTTTTTTAACGCGGCATCACGTATAAGATGGGGTCTGAATGTCTGATACATTTAGAAATAGGGTGCATTAAGGGTAAAGGGGGGGGGAAGACGCCCGTAATCGTAACACCTCCATCTTCTCTCACTAGGAAGTTACTATCTTATTCTTTGCGGTGGGACTGGAACTAATATTATACCACAGACTAATGCTATATGTTGGACTCGTCCTCTAATCTTGTCTTTTTTACGTATCAAAAGAGTTTCCAACCAGTTTATTACATCTCGTGCCTTCTAAAAGTCTGACTTTGATTGTAAGAACAGTTTGGAAAATTCAAACATATTTCTTTGCGACCAAAATTGTTATATAACATTGCATCACTGTATAATTTGTGCTATTTTACAGGTATTGATCATATCTAACAAAAGCGACAGCTTCAGACAACATTCCTTGACGTATGAATATATTAAAATTGTTTTAATGACTTTAGTAACTACAAGATACTGTTCGTCCTACCGAAATCAGGGCACACAATCATATACACATTCCCTATAAACTAGAACGTACAAACTTGCATAGATAACTTTGTTCTTGAGATTTTTTATTGTAACTCTGTCAAAAGATACATACGGTAAGTACTTTCCTATCCCTTCGTCTCCCCCGTTAGGGTTAAACGCATATGTACTCATCACGCTAATGTGTTGAAGATGAGTAAGGTGTCATGTAGGAATAATGGAACACCATTCAGTAAAAATAACTTTCACTGCACCCGACCGGGATTCAAACCTTGATGTCCCCCTCATTGACAGCCATTTCGAGAGTGATTCTTAGACCAGTGATATTCAACCTGGGGTACTTAAAGATATCTTAGAGGTTACGTAAAATTTAATACTGTATATTTTTATCATTTAAAAATTATTATTTAATACATTCTTTTGGATGTAATTTATTTTACATTTATATTATAGAATATGTACAACTTGCACTATGCATCAACAACTTTGGAGGTACAAAATTAAAGATAATTTTTTTTAAATTTTATTTAGCACCGTGTCTTACTACCCGTTCGCTTTATACGTGTAAGTACTAATTACGCTAATGGGTTTGGGATTTAGAAGGTTGAATTTATAGGAGGTGAACCCGCATTTGCGTGGAGGGAGTGTGGAAAACCATTTAGGGAAAACCACCCCCAGTTTACCCGAGCGAGAGTCGAACCTCGATCTACCCGTCCTCAGCAGTCCGTCTCAACACGAAACTAGCACGTTAGTCAACTATGCCACCGAGGCAGGCTTGGGGTTACGCGAACAAAAACAAACAAAAAAAGTTTGATTACCACTGTCTTAGACCACTCTGTCACCGAAGCGGGTTCCAAAATAATTAAAACTACAAGCAATTTTTTGTTTGTTTTTTGTTTCACTAGAGGATGAATATAATATTCAGTTCGTTTTATTTACATTCTATTAAATACAGTTTTCAGACCATGTAAAATTGTTACTTTACCAAGCGTGGCAGAAACGGAATTTAGAATTTTTTTTAAACATACTCTCAATATTCACAAAATGTAACTGTCTTATTTTAGTTATTTTGTTGACGATTACTTAAAAGTTATAGTTGCAGAACATGTTTTAACGTATGGAAGTAATGAAACCCCTATTGGTGTGCACTAAATGACAGGCTCATCTTGTCTGGGTCTCCGGTGACGGGGAGATAGTTGCTCGAATCCCCATCAAGAAGTTTTTTAAATATCTTTTCTCTGTCTTTCTCTATGCAATGTGGGCACATTTTCTCTCAATTATACCCTCACTGTTTCTCTCCCATTATCATACGGGTAGTAAGAAGTTGGGGTAAAAATAAACAAATAATATAATGAAAGTAGCTTTAGAAGCTTTTCTGCCAGATTTTTATCACCAACTTCCTTACCTCTCACTATTATGTTTCTAGTATAAAGTACCCGGCTTTGCCCGGGAGAAATATTTTAGGGTAAAAAGGTGCAATAAGTGCAAAAAGTATAAAAGGGTAAAACTATAAATTGAGGGCAAATTAGGGTGGGCCTACTTCATGCTAAAATGTTTGCTTATCTAATAATAAATATAAAGGGTATAAAGGTCAAAAGGCGTAGGAATGGCAAATAAGAGTAAAAAGCTAGAAAATGTGAGAAAAAGAATTAAAAGTGTAAAAATGGCTAAAGGGTAAAGATTATAAAAATGATTAAAAGCATAAAAAGTCAGTAAATTTAATAAAAATATAAAAGAGTAGAAATTTTAAAAGAGCTAAAATAAGCGAAAGGGTGAAAAGTGCAAGACGCGTTGAAAGGCGTTAAAAGGGCAAATAATGTAAAATGGCTAAAAAGTGTTAAAAAGGCAACATGAATAAAAAGAGGCAAAAAAGGGTCATATCTGTAAAAAAAAAGTTGGAAGGGGTAAAACGTATAAGAGGTGAATCTAATCAAAATTGTAAAATTCCGGTTTCTAGGTATACAAGGCAATCATAACTCGCATTCCTCAGCTTTATGAAATACACGCTAATTCTAATATTTCTTCAATCTTTCTGTTTTTAGAAATGTCTTTAGTCAAAAATATTAAATTCAATCTTCGAGGTGCACATTATTATGCACAAGAGCTACTAATTTTAAAATTTCAGACCTCCGCGTGCGGTAGATATCTCTTGACAGTCGAACAAACTCTTCATTTTATTAATAAAGAAGATCAAAGTAAAAACAAATCACTATTATTGGAAAGTTTTGAGAAAAATGGACGAGGGGTAGTCTAGATGCTATACCAAATAATGGTGATCCCAGGTTTACTATACCAATGAGCATTTAAATTTGCGATTATTGATATTTGGGTGAAATATTAATTAATTTAGAAAAAGGTTCACGTTAGGCAGGCTAACAAAACATTTGTTCCAATATGAACACAAGTGGAATTCATAATATTTTCCTCTAGAGGTCTACATACTTTTAACACAGAGTGTACAAGTTTCGAGGCGATCTTTACTCGTGTAGTTACAGAAAATTATGCTGTAAAAAAGATGATCGGAGGACCACAGAGTTAGGGGCTACGCGTATATCTCTCCTGCCCATTTATGTCCCAAACTGACGCCTTACAATCTCCGTCGAATCCTTCATTTTCTGAAAAATTTCCCTCTCGAATCTATTCCCGTCTGCACCAATCACTCGAGGTCTCAAACTGATTTCCAAGCAATCCTTTCTTTCCAGACCTCAAATTACCTGATGATGCCCCCCCCCCCCTCTCCTTGCTCTGGGCGGATGGTTAGCCTCTATCCCCCGATACTGTGGCGCCGGCCATCTTTTTTTTTTCCTTTCCATTCTCTTATTTATCTTCGGCCAACGTTTCATTCAACGTCACTTTAGCCTAAGAGTTTTTTTTTTATTTGGATCTCTAGCCAAGAGGCTGATGAATGGAGCTAAAGGTTTAAATCGCAGGGTGTTTCCGAATGAGGTGAGCTTCTCGGTTTACAGAGCGGATATCAAGAATTCTTCGGAATGTACGGTGAATACGTAAGTTGTTACAAATGTGATACTTTCTACGTAGCAGCGGTTTTCATATTGAAAATATTCAGTTTAGTTGTATAGAAAATCGTTGAAGATAGAGAGGAGTAAGTATTAGGGAGTTCGAGCCCCCTAGTTTTTATTTTGGGGGAGAAGGCATTGGACCTATCTTAAGCGCCCCTTTCATTCCCCCAATATTTTCTATGTATGTTTAAAACATAGGGTATTATCTAGAAAAAAATATTACACTTTTTTTTAAAATAAAGGAATGGAATCTTTACGTATTTTCTAATATATTATCTACCATAATTTGCCACTATTGTTACAACACTAAAGAAAAGAAAATTTGGTTCAAGTCGAAAGTATTTCACTCACTTCGGGTGCCGCGTGGTCTAGGGTAACTTTTTTAAAACTGAGATTCGTGGAGCCCTTGGTCTCCACTAAAGTTATCTCTGGCTCCGTGAGCAATTTGAGAATATTTTTTATCGCACTATAAAATTGAATCGATAATTAGGATAGCCCAATTTTTTTTCATATCTGAAAAAAATGACATTTTGTAAAGGGACTGCCCAAACATTTGATTTTTTCCATTTGTTTTATACTTTTTAAACCTGTAAAATTTAACTTTCCTAGCTTGTATTTTTTTTTCTGGTGCAAAGACTCCTTCGGTCTAGAAATTTTAGGAACTCCTGGTCTAAGTCGTTACTTTCACAATAGACTAGACTACCAAATGTAAAATTATTTAGGAAAAACTACTCTCATTACACCCACCCGGGATTTGAACCACGATCTCCCGGTCATTGAAAGTGTAATCTATCTTGAGAGTGACGCCTTAAAACACGCGGTCACTGAAGCAGGCTCTATCAATTTCAATAGAGAATATTAATACAGTTAAATTTGTTCTAATGTTGACCGGAAAAAATAGTTTTGTAATTTCTAAATGGTAGTTTCTACCATTCACTTACTATATATTTACAAAAAAAAGGTTATTATAAAATGATACATATATCCCTCTTCAAATAGCTCCTAGAGCAGTGGTTTCTAACCGGAGGTGCATGGACTATCGGAAATAAAGCTAAAAATCAGCTAAGAGTTGAATACATTTTTTATTTCAATAATTTTTTCAAAACATATAAGATCATTTTTTATTTCAGTATTGGCAAAACTAACAACCAGTTTAAAAAAAATTAGGTGACCAACCAAAAAGTAAGACCCTCGTGCGCGCATGAACCTGCTTATTTTCAAGTCCGCAAGCCTCTGATTTGCCTCCCCGCTCTCCTCTCTTCCATCCCCTTCAGCTACCATTGTGTCTACATGCACCACCATTACATTTTCAACTCATACTTTGATAAACAAAATAGCGCAAACAATCACACTAATTTTCAGTTTTTTGCCAATTTACGTCAAGTATAAAATAAAGAATTTACCAGAACGCAATTTTTTTTACAAGGTTTTTTAAAACTTTCTCAAAAGAATATTAATTGGAGACGTGTGAATTTGATGATTTACAAAAGCGTAGGTCATCTGAAAAAAGTTGGTAATCACTGTTCAAGAACAATCTAAAATTTTAAATTTTCACATGGCACGATCAGTTTATCTCCTCCACTTAAATCGACCATATATGTTAGCTTGAGCTTTACGAAAGAGGATGAGAATTTTATATTTATATTAATTTTATTGACATTCTTTTTTAAAAATTTTGATGTTTAATATTATGATTTGTGGTTTGTAACTTGTAAAAGATTTGTTTGATATACTGAATAATTAACGATTTCTAGTTAATGTTAAAACATACTCTCAATACATTAATTCCCACAAATTAAACATCACAAAATATAGGAATATGGAACAACAAACTAACGAAGAAGAAGAATTTGACAGAAAGTTTTGTATTCCCCCCCCCTCCCATTCCTCCACCGTCAACCCTCCACCGTGCCTTACTATTCTTCCGGGTCACATGTATTTTAATCACATCCATTGAGTAGGTATGAAGAAGGTTGAGTTTAGAGAAAATGTAACCCAATTTGCGTGGAGGAGGGAAACCATTAAGGAAAAACAACCCTCAGTCCACCCGACTGGGCTTCGATCCCTGACCTCTTCGCCATTGGTAAATTATACTAGAGGATCCTGACATTTAGTAGGCATGTCCACCGATCCGGGTTTACAATAATATGAAAAGATAACTTATTTATTTTCAATGAAAATCGTAAGGAACGTACTTGTTAGAGTGACAATTGGTTAATTAGTTGTTAATACGATGTTTCTTGGCCGGTCGAACACTTGAATTTCGGCATGACATGGGTTCATATCCAGGCGCATTGAAGGCTGTTTGTTGGTCAAAAGTCTGTAGGTTAACAACGCTTTTGGCCAAGACCCAGGCAACTTCATAGTTCCCCGGGGGATCTCATGGAAATACATATCGAAGATGTCGAAATAATGTTTAAATCTCGTCGGATTTAAAGTAAAATAAAGCTATTATTATGTGTTCTGTCTTTCTCTATAAAAATGCGAACGACTCCTTAATTCAGTCGGTAGCGCGGCTGCCTACTGAGCTAACAGGTCTCTGAATCAATTTCTACTATGGTCGAAAAACTTGTAATTTGTTATATTGGAGTCTATTATTTACCGTTGATTTTTTTTAGCACCGCGTTTTAATACCCCTTCTGGTAAACGCTTACGTACTAATTACGCTAATAGTTTTAGGACTTAGGAAGGCTGTACATAGAGGAAGTATACCCGCATTTTCATGGAGGAAGAGTGGAAAATGTTTTTTTTTGTTGGGAAAAACACCCTCAATACACCCGATTGAGATGCGAACCTCGATCTCCCCGTCATTGGCAATCTAGTCTATTGTGAAAGTAGCGCGTCGTTAGACCACGCGGCTACCGAAACGGGTTCACCATTGATTAATTGATGGTTGGGGCACTGGGTTTTGTGTCTCTTTTACTAGAGTTAAGTTAGTTTGTAAGATATGCTGATAATCCAGAAAAAATACGTTAAATATCTTTACTAATTTTTTTTTCTTAATGGGGTTCCATTCCGAACAGTAATTACTTTGTGGTTTGTAAAAGTATTTTTTTTTTTTAATTTTTATATTATAACGAGCAAAAGGGTGACCTGGTGGTCTAGGGGTAAGGTGTCAGACTTCTGTGCTGGCGGCCGGGGTTCAATCCTCGGTCCCAGCACATATTTATCTGATTTCCAAACCCTTACTTCACCTCTGACAAGACATCTTGTGAATGTGGGGAATGCCAGGCCGCCACCGTGGTTCGGATTCCACGTTAAACTGTAGGTCCTTCATTTCATCTCACAATCACCCTACCATTACACATTAGCGTAAGTGCGTATAACCCGAACGGGTAGTAAGACGCGGTGCTAATAATAATATAACGAGCAAACGTAAATTTAAAAGCAATTAAGAAATTTCACAGAATATCCGATCTCGGCCGCTCCTTAGATATCCGCTTTCATTAAGTTATAACCACGAGAGTAATTATTAATATCGCCGAAATGAGAGCATTTGTATGCGCGGGATCCACCCAAGAACTTTGGAGCATTTACTCGCTACGCCTCTCACTCATTTGGTGGCTACGGCAGGAAGCTCTCTTTATATTTACAGTGAGACACGCATCGGTGGGCGCGCGGGCGGGATGCCAAGCTCATCTAGTCTGGTTTGTGGATGATGGGAGGTCGGTGTTCGAATTCTGGCTGGGTGGACTAAGGGTGGTTTTTTCCTTAATAATTTCTTTCACCCCCACCACTCAAGTGTGGGTACATTTACTCTAAAATCTACCATCCTCATTTCTACATTAGATTAAACCGTTAAAAACTCTTGTATCAAATGTAAAAAGTTTTATATAATAGCTTACCAAAAATAATGTTTCCTTGCCCTGAGTTTTACTATCTACCCGGAATATTCGAATATTTACATTATAGGATGGAGATAGGAAAGAGGGCATAACTTAAAGGGTACGCACCCTCATTTGATTAGGGGGAGATTGGTAAAAAATCTGATGAAAATACCTCGGTATACACGACAGGAATGCTAGCCCTTACTTTACCGTCATCGGCAAACTAGGTAGGTAAGACTGACGTCTCTATCCGTGTGCCCACCTGTGATGGTTAGGTAGTTAATAGCCATTGGGTGTCTGAATAAAAAAAGTAAGCTCACCTCCTGAAAAGTAAATCCTTGTACTAAGGACGCACGGAGGAGCTAAAATGTTAACTCATAGGTAATACAAATTATTTATTCCTATACATTTTACTGGACTGAAATAAAAACAAATCCATTAAACTTTTAAAAAGTCTTCCGTTGGATGAGTGAAATGTTGATCTAAAGAGGTGGACGTGGGTTGGGAGAGTGGGGGGGGGGGGGCGCAGAACAGGCCAAGGCCGGCCCCTTATACAACTCAAGGG
>CABFVZ010000055.1:957628-971043 GCA_902151445.1 Timema monikensis
TATTAATCACAACTTGTGAATGTGGGGAATGCCAGATCTCCCGTGGTTCGGATTCCACGTTAAACTGTAGGTCCTCCATTTCATCTCGCAATCACCCTACCATTACACATTAGCGTAAGTGCGTATAACCCGAACGGGTAGTAAGACGCGGTGCTAATAATAATAATAATTTATCATTGTGTTTTTTTTCAATACACTCCACACGAATGCTTTTCCTCTTTAACTACAGTCTTCATTCTTAACTCGTAGATCAAACCGTCAAATAACTTTAGTACTAGAACACTTTATAAATCACGATTCTATTTAACATGCTTTTTCTATACACAACAAATGATTTGACTGACTTAAACCACGTGTGTTCTATGTGTTAACTCGGCCGGAATTGCGTCTGCTTACTGGTTTAAAGGTTCCGTAATCGATTCTTAATGAGGGCATAAAATATAGTAGTGTTAAATTGGGTTTAATATCTCCAATTAAGTGATCAATTATGAGTTTGGTGTCTGGTCATTGTGTATGTACATGAATTAGGCCTAATTCAGGATAAGACCCTATTCGCTTTCATAAGAACCACACACGTCTTACTATCCATCAAGGTTATACTCATATGTATACCTACTAACTAAGCTAATGTGCTAGGAATGAGGAAGGTTGAATTGAGAGGAAGAGTACCTGAATTTACTAGGAGGGGGAGTGGAAAACCATTTAGAAAAAGACCCGACCGGAATTTGAACCCCGATCTTCTACCCTTCCCCATATTAAGATTCTATTGCAACAGTGACGCCTTAGACCAAGCGGCCACCCGAAGTGGGTCCAATTTCAATTAACTTATTTCTAAAATATTTTATAAAATTCGCTTGAGATTGAATCAGTTTCACCTATACCTGCACCTGCGGTCGGCGTCTTTATCGTCTCGTTTACAAGAAATGACAATGATAAAGTTTAAGCGCAAGTCATAAAAGTTACTAGTTTGTGCCGTGTCATGAACAAAAAAACAAAATAAGAAATTATGGTATTTGTTACCTTCTTAAATAGTTGATTGCGTCGGCCATGACGATGCAATGAACGAACGGTGCACGCACGCTCTATTGTGAACAGGATTTGCAATATTAATCCTACTTCTATTCTTTTAGCGAGGGGGCTTTGACACAAGCTACCGACAACCTCTATTTGAGCACGCGGACTAAACGTCGAGCTCATTTACATTGGTTTGTCAGTGACTGGCTGAGGACGTGGTGATTGGGTTTTGAATCCCGGTCGGGTCTACTGAGATATCTTTTTTCTAAATGGCTTCCCACTCTCCTTCCACAAAAATTCGGGTATATTATAACTAATATGCTTCCTCCTTCATCCGTACCCCATTATAATAATTATATATAATTTATAATTATATCTTAAACATGTGGTAACATTTTGGGATACAAAAATTAGAGTCCTGACCAAGTGTACTGAATATTTGTATCCAAGTTATTTCCGACCGACCTTCAACGCAAATACGGGTACATTTAATCTAAATCATACCTTCTCTACACATATCCCATAAGTGCAATTAAATGCGGGTATCTTAAAAGACTAGTAAGACGTAGGGCATGTAGTTTTCTACCGACATATTTAGTTTGCAGTGACATAAGCCAGGCTCAATTTCACGATCTTGGTTGGATTTGCGTTCCGATGTAAGACCGTCATAACATGTTAAGGTTCACTAAGAAGATATTTACCAGGGTTCAAGGTCCGAACCTTGTTCCAGCGGTCCGAGAGCAAGGTTCAGTGGTGAAGACTGGAGATGCTCCTGTACAAGGAGTTTCAACCTTTCTCGACTCACGGCACACTGAACAAAGCACTAAAATTGTCAAGACATACCATCAGGCTTTTATTTTTTTCTAAGAACCGCGTCTTACTATACCGTTTGGATTACATACATATGTACTATCTTGGCTAACGTGTTAGGGTTGAATAAGATTGAATTTAGAGGATGTGTACTTGCATTTTCATGAAGGGGAGTGTCAAAACATTTAGGGAAAACACCCGACCGGGATCCGAAGTCCCATCTCCCCATCATCGGCAGTCCAGTCTATTGCGAGAGTAGCGTCATAGACACCTAGTGACTAAAGCATGCGGTCACCGAAGCGGGTATCTTTTTTTTCCTAAGGAGAGATGTTATTAAAAAAAGGTACTAAGATTGTGTTTTAAAAGTTCAGTAAATAGGTATTATATGTATTTACCTAAACCACATAATATGGATAAATGATAGGTGACCTGCCAAATATCGTCGCCCAAGATACGTAGTGTATTTCCTCAACTTTTCAGGAGAGCCAATTTAACGTTTTCGTCGCTGACCACTCCATTTCTCTGGACGTTCCCACCGGATATTTTCTCAGTCGTAGTTTCACTTTGTCACAACAAAAACACCTGGACTCGGTCTACGTTCAGACGACTGTGCACGACTGAAGGAGTCGTAAGTTTTACTCCCCGCTAGATAATATACGACCACCGTCGGTAGAACAATCGAGGGCGTCTTGACCACTAGTTCCCACTAGGTAAGTACACGACTGATGCGGTCATAAGTCTTATAATTGACGCCGTGAGAATCCACCCTTAGAATGACTTGCTGATGATGGGGAAGTCTAGGTTTGAATCTATGTCAGGTCTACTGAGAGTGGATTTTCCTAAAATGGTTTCCCATTCTCCTTCCACGCAAATACAGGTAGATTACCTATGAAATTCTTTTGTTCCTCATCCTTACCCCATTAGAGTAATTATGCGTAAAACCCAAATAGACGTGGTGATAAAAATTTACAAAATATTTTGTAAGCCCCTGATGTAATCCTATTAACCTAACCGCGTTTACATTCATTCGTACCTTTCTCTCGCTGCGTTTCACATAGCCATATCATTCGATGCCAAAAATAAAATTCAGAGGTGCATATGGCTCACTGACCATGTATCGCGCCTTCGTTCATTTCAAAATCCAAGCAATGTGTGCTAGTTTTATACTTGTCAGTTAGGTCCTACGTGGTTTGTTTGCTTTGTAAACCCCGTATCACACGACACTAGCTCGTACTTGAAATCTAGTGTGCTAACTAGCACTAGCTAGCACGTCATCATCTAATGTCGTGTGAATCAGAAAAAGTATACTGGTCCTGCCACTTGGTACTGGCTACCATACTAGTTGTGAGGATAGAACACGCGCTATTTCCGTACTAGTTCAGACACTAGTCTGTGTAATTCGACCAATCAATGCGCGCTGCGACTGTTGTGTAGAGAAATGGTATAAATGACGCCAACATGTTCATCGAATGTAATTTTGTTGTTGGCAGAAAATTGTTCTATACATACTTGTTTATATAATACCAAATTGCCACAATATGACAATATATTTAATTAAAACATGTCATCTAAAAACGCCAAACTGTGTTCCAGACCCAATTTTCATCTAAATAAACTTGATAGAATTCCAACCTTGGGTGGTTTTTTTTAGAATATAAAGTGTGCGTAGGCCTAAAAAAGATCATTTGTGTATAAAGGATACTGTACTTGGACACCCATGGGCTTAGGGGCCTCTGACCACATTGTAAATAAATTAATACAAATTTAGGGAGATACTAAACGTTTGTGTCACCCCGAATGTATAATTTTTAGCATCCCGCGACCATTATTTCGTCTTTCCAGCCAGTCCCTTGTCTATATTCTTTTCCTACGCTACCTCTCATAATTTTCAATATCTTTATTAGTAATTAATGCAGCTGCTGCACCCAAAATTAATCTCTGACGTTCGATAGATATTTGCATTAGAACCTAGTACCAAACTAGCAGCGTGTGACTACTCTAGTCCCGTTTCTATTGTACTAACTAGTATACAGATATCTAGCACACTGGATTTCAAGTACGAGCTAGTGTCGTGTGATATGGGCTTAAGGCTTACTCAAGTGAAACACATCATGTACTTCCCTCTTTTTTTTTTCCGCTCCCTTCCCCCCCTCCCCCTTCCCCACTGTCTTTTCTTAGCTTTCTTCGGACACTTAAGTTTCCTCTTTATTTAATTTTCGTTTCGTTTGCCCATGTGTTTTATCTTCATCGGGTACTTCTCGTGAGTGTGACATGCCTGGGTTACTTGCGCTCTGTACCTCCTGATCATAGATGCCTTCGAATGTACCTTAAGAGTTAAGACCCACGTGTATCTTAAACCTAGATTTTAATGAGGACTTTATTTTTTTATTTTCACAAGGATCGAACACAAGTCCAAAGGACTCTGTTTCGATTCTAGTTTGGGTGGAAAATATATTTATAATTTTTATTTATAGGTTCGTCCTTTCATCAATTTGATAAATATCAAGTTCTGAGGTTTTACTACAAGGCATACTCTCTTAAAGTTTTTTGTTTGTTTTAAACTGCATCTTATGACCCGTTTGGACTATCCGAATATTTACACAAATTTGGTAGACAGTAGCAATGTAGAATTTAGAGTAAATGTACCCGTATTTTCGTGAAAGACAGAGTGGTAAAACATATATTAAAAACCACACTTCTGACTGGAATTTGATCTTCGATCTTTCCGTAAACGACAAACAAGTCTAATGCGATATTTATGCCTTAGATCAGTGATCGGCAATTATTATTATTATTATTATTATTATTATTATTAGCACCGCGTCTTACTACCCGTTCGTGTTATACGCACTTACGCTAATGTGCAATGGTAGGGTGATTGTGAGATGAAATGAAGGACCTACAGTTTAACGTGGAATCCGAACCACGGTGGAGGCCTGGCATTCCCCACATTCACAAGATGTCTTGTCAGAGGTGAAGGAAGGGTTTGGAAATCAAATAAATCTGTGCCGGGACCAAGGATTGAACCCCGGACCCCAGCACAGAAGCCTGACACCTTACCCCTAGACCACTAGGTCACCCAGTGATCGGCAATATTTTAGGGCCCCGATTAATTTATAAACTTCATAGGTCCCGCGAACTTTCATAATTTCTCTACTATAATTTTTTTTCCCTCATCTTTTTTTTATTCCTTGAAATCAATCTTCTCCAAATAATTATGTCTTCACTCTTCTAGAAAAAAAAGTAAATAAAATATACATTTAAAAGTACCAGACATAATCGCGAATTTAAAAGACTTAAAATATCGACTTTCAAAGTAGGTTTACTACGCGAACGCCTGAAAATTGCTACGAGATCGACCACTTGTCAACCCTTTCCTTAGACCGGGGCAACATCGAAGCAGGTCCATCCTAAGTTAAGTCGGTTTATTATTCTTTTGATAATATGTTATGTTTAAAAAATGCACGTTTAGTATCCAAATACAAAAACTACTACTAATTGCTCTAAATGCCACTACGTGTTCAATTTGTTATATGTTTAGTTGCTCACGAGGGAGTTAAAGTGTATTTGTAGGGTACAGTACCAGTAAACATTTATAGCTGCACCGGTGGACATGCGAGCTAAGCCTCGACTGACCTGGTTTACCGGTGATGGGGAGGTCGGGAATAGAATCCCGGCTTGACACACCGAGAGTCGTCTTTCCTAAATAGTTTTCCACTCTCCCTCCACGAAAATTGTGGTACATTTCTTCTAAATTCTAACTCTCTCATCCCTATAACTATCGGTGTGAGTAAACGTGGATAGCCCAAGCTGGTACTAAGACACGGTGCACAAATAAAATAAAAGAGTAAACACTTGCGGTGTTGGCTCGGCTATAAAATAAACATTTCTTCTCGCTCCTACCATGGTCCAGCTTTGTGTTTGTTATTCCAGATGTGTTTTTTTTATTTCATCACATTTTAACTCTCTGGCTCAAATCGGCTCCAAGCCATACGCAATCAAAAATCGTAGCCAAAAAATATCACAAGATGATACAAAGTCATCAGTGCTAATGCACGTACATAAACATTTAAAACCTGCTTCGGTGGCCGCGTGGTCTAAGGCGTCACTCTCGTGTAAGTACAAGACCACAAAGTTGACAAGGAGATCGGGGTTCGAATCCCGGTTGGGAGTACTGAGGGTAGTTTAAAAAATAATTTTCCACTTTCTCTCTTCACACAAATGCGGGTACACCTCTAAATTCAACCTTCCTTATCACTAGCATAATTAGTGCACATGTGTACAACCTTAACAGATAGTAAGACGCGGTGCTAAAGAAAAATACACTCCGTTTACCCTGAAAGCTAGCACCCTTACCTTGACGAATCATATTATGGCCCTATATTAAATTTTATACCATAGTGGAATAACACAAGGTAAGTTTGCTAACTTACAGAGTAAACAAAGGGTATTTTGTTTGCATTTTTGTTTTGTTCTTTCCTCTCCATTGTGATCCACTCAACGAGCGTTTTATTCTCAAGGCGAGGCACTATTTGGTTGACTCACTTCACTGACTGACCTAACTAAACATGAGAAGTTGAAACTTTTTTCTAGCTAATGCAAAATACCTCAAAAATAAATACAAAAAGGACTCCCTCCGTTTGTTGAAAGCTGGTAGATACGATTAAACTTAATTTACGAGAAAGCCTTCAGGTCCTTACCCAGAAATGTATTTTAGGGGAAGGGTTATGGGGTGTAGGGGTTTCTACCTGCGGTGGCTAGTGGGGAAAGAAGTTCCTCAACAATAGATAGCAAATCATTGTTTAAAATTTTATTTCTTATTGAAACAATTTACATTTTGTTTTAAACATATTTGGTTTTGAAGGTGTGAATTTTCTAATATCTCGATAAGCTATTACACTAGACATCGAACAGGACTAAACACATACATTATTATTATTATTATTATTCGGTCTAATTATATTCATATTTTCGGGGGTGAGGAGGCAGAGAGGGTTGGACCTCTAAAAAAACCCTTTGGTATGTTCCTGAAAGCCTTGTTACGTAAACATTTTTTTTTCGAACAGAAGCTTTGATTTTTTTTAACTTTGGTATATTTATTTTCTAAGCTTGACGTGAGTATACATTAATCAAATTTATGTAGAGATGTCCACACTATCGTGGAGCGTGGCCAGATCCAACCTGAGCGGACTGTAAGGAAAGTTGAAATCAGACGTCGAATAAATTAAGACCGACATTGCCGTGGAGACAGTTCAACTAGATTTCCTGGCAAGACATGCTAGACATCACAGCGTGTATAAATAGTGCGCGCGATACATTGTAACAGTGGACACACGACATTCTGTAGGGATGTGCTTCGATAAAAAAAAATGGCACGACACAATCGTACATACTTTTTCATTTAGTATATTATAGTTTGTAGCTAAATTTTCAAAAATCTGTTGTCAGTAAAATACCTTGAGATGATTTTTTTCCCATTGACAAATAGTTTTATTTATAACTTTAAACATTTCCTAAACGCCTATTTTGGACAAAAACATAAACATTTTCGAATAATTTCAAATTTTCAAAAATCGATCATCAATAAACCACTATTAAATGTTTTTTTTTCTCTTAAGACAAGTATTAATTGTTATCTATCAAGTAAAACGATTCCCATGTTGAACAAAACTATTTAAGTGTTTTTTAAAAAAATAATTTTTTTAGTAATTATTCATCAGTAACCCGCCGTTAATTTTAGAGCTAGAATTAAAATCACTATTTTACTTTGAGGTGTGATCTATGACCATATACCACCATCCATCAAACTGTTACGGCTTTGGCTCAAAATACAATTTTAAACCTCGAGGTTACAATTTACCTTAACATTTTATGTTCCCCTAAATTCAAAAATTGGGTCTTACACTTTTGTTTCGCCTGTTTATTTCTCTACGGGGGTGGGTTCATGGGAGAAGAAGGAAGAAGATAAATCATCCCCTCCCCAAATGGTCATGCGATGGACAAAAATACAAGGTAATTTAGTCGAAATAAACATATATTTACGCGATTCGACGAAGAAGGCGTCAAATTGAGGTATTGCATAGATTGTTAAGGGTAACTGGTAGTCTCATCGTTGCGTCTAATCATGGCTGAGGACAACTATGGGGGAAAGCAGACTTGTTGGCTTGGCTTTTCTGCTTGTCCACAATGATATTAATCTAGACCCACGACAAGTAATAGAACGGTTTGCCAAAACTAGAAAACACAGAATGGTAATTTAAAAACAACTTGTAGTCTTTATTCAAGAAGAATTAATTGTATTATTAAAAATTATTATTATAAAAATGTAATTATAAATAATGATTTGTTTTATCTTACAATATAAGTACGGTGCAGAAACGTGGGTTGTGAAAGAACAGGATAGAAGCAGAATGTAGGCGAGAGAAATGAGATTTCTGAGAAGCAAGACCTGTGTGACAAAATATGACAGGATGAGTAATGAGAGTAAGAGGAATAGTAAAGAAAGAGCCAGGATAGAGAAGGCACGACTAAGGTGTATGGCCTTGTGAGAAGAATAAAGAGGGAAAGGATGCCCAGGAGGATGTTGGATATGGAGGTGGAGGGGTAGGAAGGAGGCCGAGAGGAAGACCAAGGGACAGATGGCTGAAGGTAGTAAGGAGGAGAGAGGAGAGGACTGGGCCAAGGAGGAGGGAGAGAGGTATTGGGAGGAAAGTAGGCGGGAGAGAGGCTATGTTTCAAACAGACCCAGCCCGTGGCTGGAAACTGTTCATGATGATGATGATGATGATGATGATTTGTTTTACCCAGGGCTGTGGAGTCGGAGTCTGAATCAATTTTGGGTGGAGTCGGAGTCGGTAGACAGGTACCGACTCAGACTCGTAGGAATTTAGTTTTTTTTTTGTTCAGAAATTGTAGTAAACTAAATATATTGTTTTAATGTTATATTAACCAAGTAGCTTGATGATTCAAGTGTTGGGGATGAAATACCCTGTGATACCATTTTAGTATTTTAATGTATATCCATTATTATTATTATTATTATTATTATCACTGTGTCTTACTACCCGTTCGTATTATACATACTTACGCTAATGTGAAATGGTAGGGTGATTGTGAAATGAAATGGAGGACCTACAGTTGAACGTGGAATCCGAACCACGGTGGAGGCCTGGCATTCCACACATTTACAAGTTGTGATTAAATTTGTTATAATTATTGGATATATACTGTGTTAAAATTATTTTGATAAGTATTTTTATTACTTATTATTAATATAAATTTACCCTCAATAAAGGAGTTGGAGTTGGAGTCGAAGTGAAAGTCGGACAGTAGAAAAAGTAGAGGAGTTGGAGTCGAAGGTTGAGCCTAATGACTCCGCAGCCCTGGTTTTATCTATGCTTCCATTTATTTATACCTTATTTTTGGGAGTAGAGGATGAACTTAAAGCTCAATATTTGAGGGCTGGATTTGAAAAATAATTTACGAGCAAGAGGACACCCTTATAGAATGGTGGGTATTCCATGCTCCTCCAAACACCCCGGTAAAAGTTCACACCCCTCCCCCCAAAAAATGGCTTCCTGGATTCACCTCTTTATGTTTTTTTGTATCTGGAGCTCCAGCCTAATCGGTTTATTGAATTCTTTCAAACATCATACCTTGAGGCTAAATCGATATTTTGATTATAACCTAAAAACTAAGGGTAGTTGACAGAAGACTAATTTTTGAAAGTCTATAAAATACATCAAAAATAACTTAATCGATTTTGTTCAGAAGAGAGTATTTGGATGGGTTTTTCTACATCATAAATAACAATACATTTTAGTCTACAAATAAATTATTCGAGCTTATCTGATAACTCATTTTGAAAGTTTGAAATTTTTTTTAATTTGTCAGAACAATTTTATTCAAAATTTACATCCTAGGGGGGAATTCCAGGCCTCCACCGTGGTTCGGATTCCACGTTAAGCTGTAGGTCCTTCATTTCATCTCACAATCACCCTAACATTACACATTAGCGTAAGTGCGTATAACCCGAACGGGTAGTAAGACGCGGTGCTAATAATAATAATAATAATAATACATCCTAGGATTTTCTTAATATTATAATTATTATCAAAATAATATTCTACTGATAACAGATTTTTTAAAAGAGTTTGTTCTTAATTACAATAGACTATAAATTTGAGAAAAGACGCATGATTGTGTCGAACAATTTATTTTAGTTTGGGTGGGGGAGGGGGGGCGAACATAAAACGTCTAGATCCATCATAATCTCAAGAACAATAGTCATTTTCACGATTACAATACTTTCTTTAAACTATAAAACAAAAAGTAAGCTGAAGAAAAAATAAAGTATATATGAACTAGATTAAATGGGTGGATCGCGAAGAAGACAAGGGTTCCATTTGGTCGTTCCTAAGACCTCTGGGTCATAATGTGATCCTCCCTGGTTGATAGCTTGGCCCCCGCCACTGTGACGCACCTAGGTGTCGAACTAATGTCCTTCCTCCTCTCTGGGGAAGAGCTACCAAGTTATAATAAGATCAGATTCTGTCTAGAAACCTTGATATGATCGCTAATTTATACCCAGCCGCCGCTGATGTGACGCCAAGCGTCTCACCACGGGGAGGAGGGGGAATACAAACAAATCAAAGGAAGGACAGTCTGTTTTTGTCACTTTCCTGCATTAAGCTGGGTTAGAAGAGGACGTGAGTTAACGTCAGTATTTTTTTAGTTCTTATAGTTAAAAAAACCTTTTGGCAAAAACAAAATAAAATGTTGCTCCAGTAGATACATTTAGCTTAATTTTCTACACACATTAATATGAACAGTGCTTGAATGTTTGTCACGAGCACTGCGCAATTTCACAAGGCCTGTATCTTTTTATTTAAAAAAGTATTTTATAAAACGCCATTATTCTTATCACAAATGAAAGGTACAAGGAAATAAAGGGGGGAAGTCCGATTTTAACTCAAATTGCGTCAGTGCTGCCATTTGTTAGACAATCATGAGACCTGTCTACTCCATTTTGGGTTATGATCTATTGTCATGTTTAAATTAATTTAGAAAATTCTGGAGTCTTTATGAGATTTGAGATATATTATTATTATTATTATTATTATTATTAGCACTGAGTCTTACTACCCGTTCGGGTTATACGCACTTACGCTAATGTGTAATGGTATGGTGATTGTGAGATGAAATGGAGGACCTACAGTTTAACGTGGGATCCGAACCACGGTGGAGGCCTGGCATTCCACACATTCACAAGTTGTGATTAATACAAGTCTTGTCAGAGGTGGAGGAAGGGTTTGGCAATCAGATAAATCTGTGCCGGGACCGAGGATTGAACCCCGGACCCCAGCACAGAAGTCTGACACCTTACCCCTATACCACCAAGTCACCTGATTTGAGATATAAAAGTTGTTATTCTGGAAAATGTGTGTAATGTGACTTTCTTCCTTTTCCCCCTGTACCCTTCAAATATTCAAGAAAAGTTGAGATTACAATACACAGAAAAATAAACTAAGTATATCTACTGAAACAAAATTTTATTTATCATAATCAAAAAATTATTTTCTTATAAAAATTGCAAAAATGCAAACCTTCAGTAGCGTTCTCATTGTTTGATGACGCCTCTTCTAATATCCAAGCGTTCTGAATTAGATTCCCGGTACACTATAGTTACATACAATACGTATTTTAATCCGCCCGGAATATCTGAATATTTACACTCATGGGGTATATATGAATTAGGTATAACTTATAGAAAATGTACCCGCATTTCATGAAGGAGTGGAATATCATTTAGGAAAGACCACCGTCATACACCCGGACGGGATTTAAACTTCGATCTTCACGTCACCGGCGAAAAAGACCAGTTGAGGTTCACGCCTTTGTTCGCGTGTCCAAAAATGGGGTTGATAGATTTAAATCGGATCTTTTACGAACTTGGGTTTTTTTAATTTCATTAATCAGTAAATTAAACAACCTTGATTCGTCTTATATTGTACTAATATTACTCGCTTGTATCGAACACATTAGCAGTAAATCGTAATAAAATAGCTACCCTAGTTTTGTGAGGTTGGCTGTACCTCATCTTAAATATGATGACGATTACATTTGGTATGTTCCCAAGGACGCTTCAATTGGTAACATTCTGTCCAAATTTGGAGCGCCGAGATCATAAGTCAGTGGTAGATTGATGCAATCATTTCTGATTGAAGAATTATTTCTACTAATAAATTTTCTTTTTCAAGTTTGACGGTTTAGACCACCAAATCTTAGGGCCCTTTTTTTTAACAGCAAAAGCTATTCCCGCGACGCCAAACATGTTTAAAAGAAGGGGTTTCGGGGAGGATGAAACTTATAAATAAACATATATAATATTGTGGCTGTTAACGAACCTATCTCAACCCAGAGAAAACGCGAAACTTAGGAAGACCCGCATCGGTGATCGAATGCTCTAACGGGCAATTCTCATGTTCGATTGGATTTAGGCCCCAGTATACAACCAGTCGCATCCGCTTGTCGAACGCGTACTTGCAAGACGTTTTGTGTGTGTTTTCTACCTAAACATAAACTGTCTAAAATAAATTGCCGGTAAACATAATTTCAGTCAATATGACTCAAGACGGATAACCCGAACGTTTAGTAAGACGTGGTGCTAAAAAACATATATATATATATATATATTTATGATTGGGTTATATACTGTATATTTATATATAATATATGACTCAATCATCAAATAAATATTAAAGCTTACAAACCCGAGTTGAATAGAATCAAATTAACAAATGACAAGTTATTAAATTATCACTCCTAATAATTTAAAATGCAATGCCTTTTAACAATAAAGTTTCACTAACTTTTATCTTTGACCAAATAACTAATTGGTTCAGGTGAATACAGTAGTGCACCTATATTTGTTTGTGATTGGCTGAATGCAAGACAATGCAACTATATAAACGTGAGAGATGGACAGTGTTAATCCTATCGACATGCGACTGCGTTTGCGTGTGCCATTGTAGACAGACAATAAATACTACAGGTGCGAGTCTGACAAACGGGTGCTACTGGTTGAAGACTGCGGTCCTTATAGGGAGGTTTTACCGGAACTCCAACCGGGTTTAACGGGAATTTTTATCTTTATAAAGAGCGAATGCGGGTACATTCTCTCTAAACACTACCTTACACGATCGCCCTATTAGCGTAGTTATTAAAAGTGCGGAGAGCCCAGACTGATAATAAAAAACGCGTTTTTTTTTAAAAAAAAACTAAAGGCTGTGTAAATGAAACTGAATCTGTCAAAAAGTTGGTAAACCTGTTTCGACAAAACCATTAGTGCTGTGCTTTGTTTACAGAGGTATAATGCTGGAGTGGTGCAACGCTACATGAATATATGCATGAAACGAGCGTATAACTGTAGTGCACTCTACACTTAATAGTATTTACATTGTCAAACAAGAATTATTTCCCATGTAAATTCCTCGCGATGAAAGTTCTTATCTTTGTCATTGTTTCAACATCCAGGGACGCTCCTCCACACGAAAATATTGAAGGTCATATATTTTTTTTAAAGTTGTTCA
>CABFVZ010000056.1:0-20211 GCA_902151445.1 Timema monikensis
AACCCGAATGGGTAGTAAGACGCGGTGCTAATAATAATAACTAAAAACAGGCCGATTGACTTATGGTCAAAATATAATCGTCAATATTAAAGAAATAGGACACCCCTTTTTGTTTAAAAAAAAATAGTAAATGAGTAAAAATGGTATCTGGAAATGATACTTTCTAATAATACATTCTTATATTACTCACCGAATAGTCTTCGTTTCTGGCACAAATGACTGTTGATAAAGTTTCCATTTATCCATCCCATTCAAACTATTGGCGCCTCTAATATCTCCTAACCCTCCCATTCCAAACAAATCTTCGAAACACTCAGTCCATATTAGTCCTACCTACAGCTTCCATCCTGGCAAACATTCCTTCATTCTCCAACACAAATATATTTAAGATCCGGCCAAACATCGCATACTAAGGACTGTTTGCATCCCTTTCATTTACCCGCTTACACAAATACGTACTATAGGGATATATAGTCCGTTCGGAAACTCATAGCCGAAACTGCACATACAGCTTGTTTGAACCAAAAGTAAATCAAAATCCTTACACACTTACATCCGGAAAACTATGCTAATACTATTAAATTGTGTTCTACATTTCGGCGTGCAGCACCGGGAGAGTAAAATTGTCAAGCATGCGTGTACAACAGGTTACATAGGAGCTAGGCGTGTGCCACTACACACCTTGATATCTTGGAGCACGACAACAGAACGGGTGGGTACCATTATATCGCAAGTCCATTACTTCGCATGTCCATTACATCGCGTTTTGGGAACAAATACCTTGCAGGTCCATCACGTCACATTCCCCCCACCTCTCTATACACAGCTAACCATATTGGCTAACACGATCCCAACAAGTTGTGTTACAATATAAACGCACTCCCAACTTGTTGGGGATGTTGGTCAACATGTTGGTGTTGGGCGAGCTGGTCATAGCCAATATATAATAATAATAATAATAATAATAATAATAATAATAATACAGTAAACTTAAATATCATAGTGTTGCTATAGAATTGATGAATTTGGAAATTAATTGATTGGTCTAGCCCAAAACATATGAAACCTTTAAAGGACAAAACTAAGCATGTGATGTGTTGCATTAAAACAATTGCTTTTAAAGAGTTTTATCTAAATCATTAACTCTTAATCAAAAATGCAGATGTAATTATTTAGCAAGGAATATTATATTACATAAACAATGGCTACGTAATAAAAAATCAGATATAACCTTAAATGTGAGGTTTACTCTATACTGAGACCCTAGACCCCAATTTTATCATAAAGGGCCTTATCTGACAACTACTAAAAGTGTTTAGATCTATTTTAACGTATTCATACATCATGTTATGTGATCTGCAACTAACACTTTTGATAAACTAACACTAATAATAAAGTAAAATGTTATCATTATTGATAAAAAGTTTATATTTTATAAAAATTACTCTAACTGTCCATTCATAAGAAAATCAATGTAAATTAGTTTTGTGAACAGTAAACCTCATATTGCCCATTACAAAAATCCTAAGCACATTATGTTAAGAATAATTATGTCACGTTATTATCGTTACTATATTTTTAACATTTCTCTTTGGACTTTAAGTTGAAATGTCTCCTATATTTCTCCATGGATTTGGAGTTGATATTTTTTCTTGGGGATAAACTAAATGATACGATATTCAATAGTACATTAGAGAATAAAACTTTACACTGGGTTTAGGACGTCAGTTTCACAATATATGCCAAAATTCAAATAAATACGCCTGAAGTGTTCTATCATCTGCTTAGAATTTTAAATTCAAATCACCTAGGATGAACTATTAGATAAAACCCTTTTTGAGTAGCCAGCATCTTGAAACGGAGAGCCAAATTGCAAAATTAACTGCACACGTAATTTGGCCTAGGTTCAAAGAATGTCTCTGCCCTGTTTTTTTTGTTTTTTTAATCCACGCACTAGGTAATAATCGTGGGACACTCAGACAATGCTCATGATTGCATATAAATCCTATCCATAATCCCTTAGTTGTAAGACTTTTTTACAGGTCACTCTTTGATCAGTTTTTGTCAGTTTAAATCATTAAGTAATGTTCTCTTGGATGAGGCTCAACTAATATTAGGCATGAGGATACGTCGGGAAAATGGAGCCATTTATTTGGATCAATAATCCTATATTGAAAATGAAATTGAGAAATTTTGTATGACGTATTGTAAAGCTGTTTCTACACCTGCAGAACTTAGACTAACTTTGGAGAAAGGTGAAAAGAGAAACAAAGAAAATCCACCACCTTCCCGTATCAAGCATTGATCGGGTATTTGATGTATATGGCAGTAAAATGTAGGCCTGACATTGCTAATACTGTTAGTTTTTAAATTAAATTTAATACATGTTGTGATGAAAACCACTAGTCAAGTGCAAAAAGACTCCTGAGATATTAAAAAGGCACAATGGATTGGTGTCTAGTGTATCAGAATAATTATGGAAAGTTGACTGTATATGTTGGCGCTGATTGGGGAAACGTTAAAGTTGATCGAAGATCCTACAGTGGTTGTGTGTTCAGGTTGGGAGGAGCTGCTGTTTCATGCGAAAGTAAAAAACAGCGTACACTAGCACTCGGCAGTACCGAGGCTGAATATATGTATCTCTTCAACTTTAAACTATTCGGAGAAAAATTGCCCAATACAATATTTATTAACAGCCAGTCCGCTCAAAAACTTTCTGTCAACCAACTATTTAACAAAAGAACATATCGATATACGATATTATTTTTGAGACAAACTATTGAAAATCGACTAATCAGCCTGAATTATATGGCTAAAGAGGATATGGTGGCGGACATAATGACAAAAACCCTTTCTGGACCTAGCCACAGCAAGTTTATGAGGATGCTGAGAATATCAAAGAAAAATTGAATAAAAAAGAAACCAACATTATAAGAGTATTGGAACTGTAATCCAATGTGCTCGTTCTTTGTGCGCCACTAGCGCTGTATTACATAATGTTTTTGTTTCTTTGTATTCATTGTTTGGAACTGTTGACAACCTCTTGTTGGTCTTATCTTCTGTTGTTACCATTTATTTTTAGCTTTAAGAGTCGCGTATTTGAGCTTCTACCAACATAAACTTAACTTTTTGGAGTA
This sequence comes from Timema monikensis, assembly GCA_902151445.1. Taxonomy (NCBI): domain Eukaryota; kingdom Metazoa; phylum Arthropoda; class Insecta; order Phasmatodea; family Timematidae; genus Timema; species Timema monikensis. The sequence continues at coordinate 3,138 of CABFVZ010000056.1, forward strand.
GTGGTTCTTATTTATAATATATGTGTGACAAGGTTGTATCTTATATTCCAAACCTTGTTGTATGACTGCTATAAGACGGCATCTCATCACAATACTATAACTATAAGGTTATTAAAATCAAATAACTTTTGAGAAACACAGATTTTTTAATACCAGTTATGTTTTAGTCAACTTCCTCTGCTTAGTATAAATATATCCACTGAGCCAGGTCTGCTCTATTCGTTTTAATTAGTTATATTAATTGTAGCTAGGTGTCAGCACCACACTGATTTAATGTTGTTTGCTTTAATCCCTCCCCTTCAACCCTAATGGCTCTAGAATCGCTTCTCCCGCGCTTTCTTGTCATCACGTGGGAACGCTCACAAATGTATAGCAAAACGTGTACTACTAACATCCTTAAATCTGATGGAAGGTATTATTTAATAGCTTTGTACATTTTACTCCTAATGAAATAAAGGTTGATTATCACCGTCTCCTTCACAATTAATAGTTTTTGTTCCGTTAATTAGGTTAATATTTTAAATAACAAACACATTTGAGCTAAGACTCAGTTTAATAACTTAAAGCTATGCGACCCTAGTGGCCAATTTAATAACTTGGTTAGCAATAATATTTAATTATGGGTAGTTGGGGGGCGTCTATTTTCAAGTTCGTGCTGTGTTTAAGTAATCTGTGGAAACTTTCATCGTAACAATAATGGCGGTGACTTTATTATGTAGAAAAATAAACTTTTCAATTAGTAATGTACTTGTGTCATCCTGTAGATCTACTGGCTATATAGTTCTGTAAGAAATTATATATTATAATATATGGCTTTGAATATAGTTTAATTTGAAATTATATTGTATTACTTTATTTAATAGGTTATGTTAATTTGTTTTCTAATTTCTTAATGCCGGTTCCCTGCTTCAAGAGAGAGGCTCTACTTCCAAGCTATATCCTAATAGTCTCAAGGATCCTCTTTTTTTAGCATAGAGTCTAACTACCCGTTCAGGTTTACGCTTATGTAACTGCTTACACTAATAGTTTTAGGGATTAGGAAGGTTATATTTGAATTAAATGTACCCGTATTTGAGTGGTAGGAGAGTGAAAAACCATTTTGGAAAAGAAGTGTTAGTCCTACACCTGACCGTGATTAAAACTACAATCTCTCCTTCATAGGCAGTCTAGTTTTCCCTGTAGCTAAACATTATCCTAGTTTAAAGAACAATGCTGTCTGTTAATGGCTTCAAACAGATGAATCATCACTACCTGACCAGCCTAGCCTACACACTTCAAAAGATTGTTAAAATAATTGGGCTAAAAATCTTAACCAACTGGGCCATAAGCAGGTTGATGATCAATTGTTGGCTTAACTGATTGTGCCATAATCAGCTGATGCTGTGTAATAATCAGTCGATGATCATCTGATGGGTAATCACCATCTGCCCAACTCTACAACTAATAATGGTTATTTGTTTATTATTTATAAAATTGTAAATAATAAACATTGTTTAAATTTATGAACAATCTGTTTAGGAAATAAAACTTTCATGTTAACCCTTCACCAACAATAGCCATTAAGTTATACCTCATCTGTTCAGCCTCACACTTAGAGATAAAATACTCAACTTATATATTTTTTTAATTACTTGTTTTATCAACTATGCAACTAACTTATTTTTATTTGTTTTAACAGAATTCCTGAAATTCCAGATGAAATCCCTGAGAATCCTCTCTCTAGGATTGAAGGCCTTCCAGAAATTAGCAGCTTAACGACAGAAAAATGTGTTGCAGCTATTGGCAAACATACACTAGATTACGAATCGGGAGTGCGACAAATAGAAAAAAAATTAAAAGGTGAGCGTCTAAATAATTGTCATTACGCCTACTGGTAAAGCTTTTTAAGAACATGTTTCATTTTGCTATCCTCCCCAAATTAAGGGATAACACATGTACAAATCAACATAGGAAGTTTATTGAAAAAGTTTTTATTTTACAGAGACGAGCTGATAGTTTTAATACAAAACAACCAGTTACCCGCTTTGGTGTCACACGGTCTAAAGTGTTAATCTCGTGTTGGACTAGACCGCCAAAGACGGGGAGATTGGGCTTTGATCCCCGCCGGGCGCACTGAGGGGGGTTTACCCTAAATGGTTCTCCACTTTCCCTCCACACAAATGTGGGTGCACTTCCTCTAAATTAAGTCTTCTTAATCCTTAACCCATTAGTGTAATTAGTACACAACCGTATAACCTGGACAGGTAGTAAGACACACTGCTAAAAAGCTATAAATAAACAACGGGAAGTATAATATATAATCCTTGACCAAACCTTAGGCCTTGATTTTTTGCTCTAGATATTTTTTTCGTGCTACATTTTAAAAATAGTTTTTACCTCCAAGGAGAGCAGGGAAAACAGGGATTTTTTTGTGTCTGTAAATTGGAATAAACCAGGAAAAAATAGTAAAACACAAGGCATTTGGCAAAATCTTGTAAAAGTACTGGAACATTCATTAATTTAGGTCATTTACCTGAAAGCTTAACATAGGTCTTTAGATGAATGAAAAGTAAACTGAAGAATTTATATCACTTATTCAAACATTCCTTACTACGGTCCCTCAAACAAGGTTTGTGTAGCGGCAGAAAATATATTTCCCTGTCAATCTTAAATCAGCATGTTTTAAACATAAGTTAGGTGACTTCACACTAGTCAATTTGATATAAAATAAAATTTTAATACTCCTTTCTTCAATACAATCTGCTTGGAAAAAGAGGAATTCCTTCTGAAAAACCTGGAAAATCAAGGGAATTTGGTAGGCCAAGTAAAAAAAATAGTAGCAACTCTGAACCCCCAAAAACTTGTTTCCCTTTTTTCAGATTCGGGATCTCCACCTCTGCTGTTTCCTGATGTGTTGGATCCCCTGGAGATACTTGGAGCACCTCTTGACACTACATGGGGCCTTGTCAAGACACTTTATCTTACCAAAAGCAAGCTCATGCCTACCAACTGTTACATGGGGATTCACGATCGAGCGAGGAGAGCTAGAGCTACCAAGTTCAATAGCTTACCTATTTATACTGCTTGTAAAGTAAGTAGACACTGTTTGTATATCACACCTTGCACTCATCATACCCAGAAATTTATTTGGGGGAGGGGGGTAGTGCAAAAGATAGATCAAAATGCTTTTTTTTTTTTTACATAACTGCAAATGTATATTATTTATTTTTATTCAAAAATATACTTATTACTACAGAGCAGATTCTTAGCCACCAAAAATGTTTATAATAGGCATTAAAAATATTAGATTTGGACACCAGAATAAACACTTAAGGAAGGGGAGGAGCTCACAATATTATTATTATTAGCACCGCGTCTTACTACCCGTTCGGGTTATACGCACTTACGCTAATGTGTAATGGTAGGGTGATTGTGAGATGAAATGAAGGACCTACAGTTTAACGTGGAATCCGAACCACGGTGGCGGCCTGGCATTCCACACATTCACAAGATGTCTTGTCAGAGGTGTAGGAAGGGTTTGGTAATCAGATAAATCTTTGCCGGGACCGAGGATTGAACCCCGACCGCCAGAATAGAAGTCTGACACCTTACCCCTAGACCACCAGGTCACAGCTCACAATAGGCAATGTAAAAATTATTTTACTATCTTCTAATTTATTACCTACAGCCAATTCACATTGCTATTTTTTTTAGGTCTAAGACTTAATACTCATTCTGGTTATATGCGTATATTATACTAATTATGCTAATATTTTAGAGGCTAGGAAGGTTGAATTTAGAGGAAGTGTATCTGCACTTGCACGAAGGCAAAGTGAAAAACCAATTAGTAAAAACACCTCAAGTACACCAGACTAAGCTTTGAATCTCAACTCCGCTTCATGAAAAGTCCAGTACACTGCGAGAGTGATGCCTTACTTACCCCATTCAACCACTTAAATGGCTCACATAATTTTATACATTTTCAGTATCAAAATGGGTTATATTTTCATATAGAATATTTTTTTAATATAATTTGAAAAGCCAAGTTCTACTCAAACAACATCGAGGGACAAAATTTCAAATTTGCCATTTCCCAGGAAGTTGAACCTTAGAAGTTTTGTAGTAGAATATATTAAAACAAGTTTTAGATATCTAAGTTCTAAAACAATCATAATGTTTCTATTCTCAATGTTTAAGTTATAATTTGACCGAAATTATATTTTTAGAAAGGGACCGTGTAAAAATATTAAAAATAATATTTAATGATTTAACTGTTAAATGTGGTTTTAGCTCTCTATTACGTTATTAATTTGAAACTTGATATTTTATATTTTACCAATTTGTTGAGTTACCGAATGATTTATAAGTGAACCGTCAATATGATCTATATTAAATAGCCTTTACTTATCATTGCGTTTTAAAAATGTATCTGTAAGTACATCAAGAGGAAGCTTGAAAATATCACGCCTACAAAACCTCCAGTCTCCATACCGAGCTTTGATAACGAGCTTGGTTTGAAGCTCAAAACCTGAGTACTCACAGAGCCTTAGTTATTACTAAACATTCAATACTGTATGGTAAGTTTTAAAAATACCCAATTAATTTTTATATATTCGATGTGTTACTACACCATTTTGATAAATCATAAGACCTTATCATTCAACATACTGAAACTTAAAATTTATGTATAGACCATTTACCACTTCTTTGGTTCTGCCTGACAGCTCGCAGGAGCTAGCATTAATACCAATGTTGTCTGAAAGTTACTATTGACAACATATTTGGAAATAATGATCTTTTTTAAATATTACCATTATTATTACTAAAAATATTATCAATCACTTTTAACAATACTTCCCTTAAGTCTTACAGTAGAATTGTATTTCCCATAATCAATCTTTTTTTTAAATAGTCTAATAAATCCATTCTAGTTTTTCTTCTAACTTTTGTGGCAACTACAGGTTAAATAGTGCGTGAAATTATACATATAATGGCATTAAATTCAGTTATTTATATTTTTATAACTGGCCTCGCCTATCTTTAACATAAATAAATGATTTGTGATAATAAAGCGATAAAGACATACAAAATGTTTGTGTAGTAATATAAAGTTGAAATTTGGTAAATATGAGTTTTAATACCAGTCACCTACTTCATTAATTGCCAGCATCACTTAAATTCAGTTGCTTATTTTTTAAAGTAAAACCACTTTTAATGAGCTCTTGTTTTTGATAATTAATTTTTACTAAACAGCAAACGCTACTTTCAAAATAAAACAAACAACCAACGATTATTCTTATAACAAAAATCAAACCATTTTAAATATACATTATATTAGTGAATTATCATATAAAACACAATAAAACCGTGTACGTGTGTCTACTAGTTAAAGACTACAAAATATTGTATTGTTTGGGTATTTAGGCCTATCTAAGTTACTGTAAATAATTTTATTACAAATTTTAATAATACAGTGTCTTTTTTGAATATGAATTCGGATAGTCTAGTAATCCGTGTGTTCTATTGTGAATATTATTTTGGTGTATGAGTGTGTTATCCTGGTAAAATAGACAGTTTTCTGTGATCTTTAAATAATTATTTTTCCAATATATTATTGAAGCGTGTGATAAAACCAAAGTGAGTGTATCTCAGCAATCAATTTACATTATTCTAAAATTCAAGTTTGTTTATCAAGACTATAAATTATATATTTTAACTCCAAGATTTTGTTTTATTGACCACTAGGCTAAACCTCAAGTTTTATGATTTTTATTGTATTCGAAAAGAAGTGCAGTTATTATAGCGAGAAAATGGACCAAGTTGAAACTCCTGGCAAGATCAGAAGGAAACAACCGATGCCTGGAGTATCTGTAGAAACTCTTAAAGATTTTACAAGAGATTCTGTTTGTCAGGTCATCTACTCAATGTATCATGAAGGTCATTGCAAATGTTTAGGTCAATTTGTATTGTTTTATCTCTGTTGGTTCTTGAAAGGTTAGGTTTTGGTAGTTTGCGATAGTTTATACTAAAAAAAGTAAAACTGCTTTATAACCAATATATAAATAAAGCTGATTTATCATATATAAATAAACTAACCAAACAAACAATATGATGGAGCAAAAGTAAAAATAAAGGTTCGTCAATATTTTTCTATTTTTTAATTGTGTGAATTAAAAAAAAAGTTTAAAATTATCATAATGTCGGTAAGTTATGATTTTATGTGTCTCGTGACTGATTAATATTGACTATTTAGGCTCTATAAATTAATAACTAATGCTAGGCCTAATATCAACACATAATTAACAATAAATAAAAACTAAAAAAAAACCTATAATATATGTTTCTTGTATAGACTTAAGCAAGCTTCGACTCACAAAAGTGACAGCTGCTAAACTTATGTTTTGGAGATCATTTGGTTTGGCGTAAGGATACATAATTTGGTCTGGTAATTTTAACTAGCTGTCAGGCAGCATCAAAGAGGCCATAAATGGTCTTTAGTTTATAGGAGTGAAGATGAAATACTTAAACTAAGAAATATAAATAGACCTACATTCACATAATTCAAATAAATACACTTCATTGTCATCATCATGAACTATTTCTAGCCAGTGGCCGGGTTTGTTTAGTAAAATGCCTTCATCTCCCTCTGTCCTCCCACCATTCTCCCTCATGCACTCTCTTCTACTCTCCTTTTCACACATGCATACTTGCTGCTATCTGTTCCTCCCATCTCTTCCCTATATACTTCATATCCATTAATCTTCTTGTAATCCTCTCCCCTTCCATCCTCATTATGTGTCTATACCATCTCATCCTAGCTTCCTCTACTATCTCATATACCCATTGTACCCCAACTCTTGACCTTACATCCTCATTCCTAATCCTATCTCTTCTGGTGACAGAGTGCTCCCCAGAAACTCCATTCTCATGTGTTCCACTTTCCTTGTTGATCTTTTATCCAAAGTCTACGTTTCCACTGCATATGTTACTATGGGTGTGAAGTATGCTCTATACAGCACTTCCTTACACCTTAGGGGCACTTCTCTTTTCCATAGCTGGTCTCTTACACATCTGTAGAAAACCATGCTGCCTTCGTCTCAATTTATCTTCTCTGCTGCCCCCTTTTACCTCAGTCACACCACCCAGCTACTTCACACTCTCTTTGCTTCTTTCAATTCTACTCCATAAATACACTTATCAATACTGAAATGAACTGATTCATTCAATAATATAGAAATAAAACAAACTTATCATTATTAAGAGGAAATAAAAATCAACTAGCAAATAAACTTAGTGGTGTCATTAGAATGAAAGCTTTGTGGAGGCTTTCACTAAAAATGATTATATTGATTCTAGGTTACCTTTATCACTAGCCTATGCCTTAACTTCGTGGCATTATCTCTAAATAAAAGAAAGCTGAAACTTAATTTATTTTTGTAAACCTGAGAATGCACACCTAAAGTGTTTCAATTTACTTTTACATTTATTGCAAACCTTAAGCCACCTGTCCACTAGTGCGGCATCCTACATACTTAAATAAATATAAGGATGTGCACCATGAGCGTGTATATATATAATGTTGTGAGCTTGATGTCTTAGACTGCTTGACCACAGATTTGGGAAGGATCTAACCCATAAACCAAGAAACAAAGCAAACTGAAACTACTCGTTCAGGTTTCAAGCATATTGATAGGTGTTGGAGATAAGGAAGGTTGAATTAAGAAGAAGTGCGCCCACACATGAGTGGAGAGAAATTGGAAAACTATTTAGGAAAATACAGTCTCATTCCACCAGTAAATGCAATACATTGTTGTAGGTGCTCCTTGAAACGTGACATGACTTTTCACAATGTCTCTTGTTGAATTGCTTCAACTTCCATCACAATTATTTCTCTAAGCTCCTGAATTGTTCTTAAGCAAGTTGTGTAGACATGACTCTTTAACATGCCTCACAATAAAAAAGTATCTGTCGGCCGGCTGGATTGGGACGGAATCGGGCAGCTGGCCCGAGGGTAGTCTTATTTGATTTATTAATAACTATAAAGTTCATCTAAAAAGTTATTGAAAGTTTCTAATAATAATTCCTTATGAACTACTATATAACTTCTCTATATATCATTAATTAAATGAGCTAAGAGTATAACTACAATTGTAATATTTTTTCCTGTCATTGTGGCAATATGAGTTTCCAGTTTTCAAATAACAGGCTTCCAAAAAATAATCAGACCGTAGTTGAAATAGCCCGGTTTGCATTATAATCACTTTTCTCCCTCTAAAAAAATAGATACTTTTGTTGATGATATCCCTTTATATTACTATTCTAAATTGAATTAGAAATAAGTGTAGTTTATCAAGTTTTCCTCAAGGGCATTATAACTTCAAAGATTGTTGAGCAGTTTTCGAGAGTCTTTGATGGTTCTATTCCTGGTAGCATAGTAAATACATTTTCTAAAGTTGAGTCAGGGGAGGGGTTGATAACAATTTTATAAACGCAACAACTATTATTGTTAGTAATTATATGTCCAATGTAATAGCTCAAGGGAAACATATAATATTATTAAACGTTCTTTTATTGATAGGAATCCACTGTTTTGAAAGATGGCACATATTCTGATGAACAAAATAGAGTGGTTTCAAAGTTCCTTCTAGAAGGAAGACTTAATGGCGTGGAACTGAAAGGTGACGAAAAAATCAACTTTAATGAAATATTAGCTAAAATTGCTCATGAACGAAAACAGTTCCAGGAAAAAATAGAGGTTAGTAGTAATGTTTTAGTAACTATTATACTAGTTGAATTTTAATTTTAACAAGAAATTTGTCAAATACTACCACCTAACTCCATAATTTAGCTCAAAGTATAATCAACACAGCTATTTTCTAATTATATTTAGTTCATTTAAAGATTTTATTTTACATACTAATTTGCAAATGTCATTTTATTCTATTATTCTTCTTAGCTATCAACGAAAAAATTCCGACATGTAATAAAGGACCCAAACATGGTTCGCGATTTTCCAGAAGATCTACTTAAAAGCATGGCCACTGACAGGTATTATCAACTTTACAATAATAGAAGTATTCTTTTTGCAAAAAAAAGTTTAATATAGTTTCAGAAATCACTGTGTCTACACATTTCTTTATTAATATCCTTAACTTTGTTATTTTTTACTTAATTTCACACAGTTCATATGATTTTAGGATGGAATCACATATTACCATAGTAAAGAAGCACTTTTTTTTTACCAAACTTGTGTAGATTTTTGCACACCTAAATCTAACTTTGAATAATACCAATAAATGGAGGGAATTCTTTGACTTTTGTCTTCTCATCACCAAGTGCAATGACAGTACTGTAAACCAAAGATAATGGCCAACTGCAACTATAGAAATATAAATAAAAAAAATATTAAATACAATTTTATGGTAAAGTGGGTAGATTAATTAAATCAGGGATAGATTAAATAAAATCGACACTAAAATAGAAAGAATCATGGTCCAAAAAAATTATAAATCTTTGGTGCAATGTGTTTTACTACCCTTTGGGCTGTTCACATAGTCCCACTATTTGGGTAAGGGTGAGAAAAGAATCATCTAGAGGAAATGTTTCTGATCTTACGTGGAAGAATAGTGAGAAACCCGCCTCAGTGGTGCTGTTAGCTAATGCGCTAGTCGTGTTGAGCTCAACTGCCAAGGACAGGGAGATCAAGGTTCGGATCTTGGTCGGGTGAACTGGGGCGGTTTTTCCTAAATGGTTTTCCACTCTCCCTCCACGCAAATGTGGGTTCACTTCTCCTAAAATTCAACCTTCCCAATTCATAATCCATTAGTGTAATTAGTACTTAAGCGTATAGCCTGAACAGGTAGTAAGACGCGGTGCTAAAATAAATAAATAGATAGTGAGAAACCATTTAGGAATAACAGCTTCTCTACACCCAACCTGGATTCGAACCTCTATCTCCCCATCAACCGATATTTAATTCAATGTGAGAAAGACATATTAAACCATGCAACTATCGATGAGGGTTTAGAAAAAATCAAATAAATAATTTACATTATGTTTGTTTGAAATAGGAGCTCTTAGGCTACAGCACTAGCATTAAATGTTGCTTGAGGTGGGATGACAAATAGATAATACTATATAGCCAGAAGTAAGCATGAACTGTCGCTACAGCTGGCTATACCTACACATAACTAAAACAACACTATATAGCCAGAAGTAAGCATGAACTGTCGCTACATCTGGCTGTACACATACCTATAACAACACTATATAGCCAGAAGTAAGCATGAACTGTTGCTACATCTGGCTGTACACATACCTAAAACAACACTATATAGCCAGAAGTAAGCATGAATTGTTGCTACATCTGGCTCTACCTACACATACCTAAAATAAATTATGTGATGAAATAATATAGGCCTACACTAGCGAACCTGAGCACAAACTGCTATATTTACATAACACATTTTTTGACTCCCAGTTTTAAATCTTATAATTTTATTTTTAAAGAATTAATGTCCTCATTTGCATATTTGGACCAGTAAAAAAAGTGGTATTGGGTCCACAAGGGCCAACACTTCGTATTAAATGCACATCTTATGATTATTGCATTGCTATTAAATTCCCCGTTTATAAATTTTGACCAATAAATTAGCTAAATATTGACTACCGAGTCTAAAATGATATAGATAGATTATTGTAGTACAAAGATTTCCCCTAAGAGATTAAAGGAAAAACATTTTTTTGAGAGACTTACTTATTTCTTACTCTATGTCACTAAATAATTATTGCGTTAAAACTTGAAGTAGTATATCTGTTCAACTAAAGCTCACACAATTGTATTAATATATTTGCCAATATCTCAAGAACTGTTGGTTTTATTAAGATAAATATCTCAAATTAAAGTTTTATATTTTTAATAGTACTACAATTTTGCAATAATAGATTATTTAGTATCTCAAATAGTTGCAGAGATACTAACATTTCCGACTCTGCAAAGTATCCTAAAAGCCATTTTCATGGGAAAATGAAAATAGCAATTTTACTTCTAATCTTCAATGCCTAGATACAATTTTAATCGAAATCTAAAGCCAATTTTGAGAAAATATATTTTTTTCTCTTTTCGCCCTTTATTAAACCACTCTTAATTTTAGGGTTAAACAAACGACATTGCAAAGACCACATCCAAGCAACATCTCTAATTAGATTTTTTTTACAGTAGCAATACTTTACCTTATGTGTTCAAAAAGTTGAAAAAAAAATCCAAATAGCTTGAAAATTATTGATTTTATGAAAATATGTTTCAAATAAATGATTTTGACTATAAATAGATCTACATATTTGCAATGATAAGTAATTTCATATCTCAAAGATTTACGGAGATGTGATAAAACATTAGAATTTACACATCAGACCGTTAAGAGTCATTTTGACAAAAAATTGAGAGTAGCCATTTTGTTTGTAATATTGATCAATACTCAGAAATGAAATTTAATCAAAATCGTTAGAGCCTATTTTGATAAAATTTCTTTTTTCCCTTAAGGAAACTACCCTTAATTTTAGGGTTAGATATACAATTCCAAAAACCCCTCAAATAACAAGTTTTAGCCTGATCAATAAAATAGTTTAGACTCTAGTCAGAGATACAGACAGACAGAAGGCAATGCAAAAATCACTTTTTCTTTCGGATTCAGGGGGTTGTGAAATGTCGAAACTCATCAAAATCTTGAGTTTGATTTCTTTAACAAACACAATACTTTCTCTACCTGTTAGGTAACAAGAAAGTAAAAAAATTAAAACATGTATATTTGTATGTCTTCTCTCTCTCTCTCTATATATATATATATCACTATTTCTCGACATTGCACAGTAGCTTTTGAAACTTTTCAAATGGACCATAGCATATTCATTTAGCAACAGACCCTTGAAAACACACTCACTAAACTACATTTACCACACTATCCTGCTCTTTACAGTTTAATTCATTGGCCACATCACTTCAGCGGCATTTACTGCTTGTCTCTCTGTAGCTTAAATAACATGAACGCGAGTTATTGATAGAACAAAGTAAATACATTCTAATCCTTGCTTTACAATCACAGCTTCTTTACATAATATGAAATGAAGAAGATAGAGAAGAGTATTTTTAATAGAAAAGAAAAAAAAAATTGGGAGATTGCATTGGCATATTATTTGGACAGAAATATTGTATTGGTCTTTGATCTGATGTACCCATTTATTATATTCATTTCCATTGGCTAGCTTTAATTATGTTTTGGGTTGAGAATTTTTAGCAATATTTATGTGGATTTATTCGGTTATCACCATTCAAAGTATCTCCAGCAATAGTAATATAATTTCTTGAAACATGTTTTCTATCCCCCTCTGTTAACTGTTTCCAAATCTCCTTGCTTTCAATTATTGTTATAACAGGGTGTACTTGGGATTATTCCCTTAGTAAACAATAAGTTTTATGAATAAGTAAGGGACAGGAAAATGCATTTTTCATAGGTCTCTTGTGTACAGTCAGTTCTAGAAATATTGATCTTGGCCACACTCATAACATTTATTTTCTGTATGAGAGGTTCAATAACGTTCCTTTATATTTCCTTCATATTATGTGAACAAACTTGTGTGTTTAAAACATTACTTATAATTAATAAACAAACATTATGTAATGGAATACGATACAATACTAAATGTTGGCTTTTACTAAATACATCTCTTTAAATTATAATGCACAAAACGTTAGTATACAAATACTTGTGCAAAAAACATTTAAAAAAATTGGGTATAGGCTTGTCTACACCTAAAATATTATCTTATTAAAGAAAAACTCTTTTTCTTAAAAACATGATTTACTAATAAAACAAAAGAATTTATTCATTGAATACTTTTGTTATTTTAATAGGAATTTGAAAACAAAAACTGTTTAACTTTATAACTTTGCTGGAGTAAGGGAAAGTGACAATCCATTGTGCTAAATTTGTAATATATTTTATAATTCTTGAATTTTCACTAACATTCAGATACATTTGATTTATTCAACCAAGTTTATTTTTATACTATTTAACAAATGGGTCCTTAACATTAATTTGGGGGGTAATTCACACATTGTACCTCTTATTAATTCTTAGTATATTTGGGTAAATTTCAAGCCAACATATATTTTTAATGATCCCAGGTATATATTGTTGGAGGAATAAATGATGGTTGGTTCAGTGTGCACTTCTTGCAGCACACAACCTAGTCGAGGACCATGGACGGTAACATTACAGCCACACATCTACTCACAGTTCCTGGAGTTCTGCGGGGATAGGGACTTGAGGTGGAATGTGTGGCAAGCCTGGGTCAGTAGAGGCTCTTCTCACTATGACGGCAGTGTGGAAACCAGCTCCAATCTTGAAGAAATCAGATATCTAAGGTACCATTCTCAATTAACTGCTGAAACGGATTTAACCCTCTATTGATCTATCGTATTTACTCGAATCTTAAGACGACCCTGAATATAAAACAACCCCCAGTTTTTTTAGTGGTTCTGGATGGATTTTTTTGTAAGTGGTATTTTTGTTTTATTTTGACTGACGAAAATAATCCTATGTTGACTTAAAATGTAATTAGGATTGCAAAATTGCTAAGGAATTTATCTTTTGTCACTTATATTGCTTTTGCCTAGTAAGGTTAACTTTGGAAAATTTCCTTAGAAACAATGAGAAGTTAATTTTTATTATGACAAATGATAGATTATGAAGAAATCAAAGGGCAAATATACAACAAACTTTTGCTTTGACCCAGATGTGTGGGTTATAGGGTGTACCTGGGTGCTTCACACCTGATGCTCCTTTGTCAAGTTATTTATATTATAGTAACTGACTCTATTCTCATGTTTAAACAATGGATCGTTTGAATAATTTCTACCTATAGTTCTATGTACTTGTTTTGAATTATTGAATATTAATAAACCGATTTGTTAAACTTGTAAATCATTCTTATACTTTGTTCCTTCCATTCAACATTTATAAGTTTATGAATGTTGAACCTAGGTGTGATTTCTTCATCAAATTTACTTTTTAATAGTTTATTTTTTACTTTTTCTTTAGTTTTATTAATTTCCATCCCTTTAAAATTGTACATGTTTTAGTATTGTAGGAAAATTAATTGATGTGATTTGAATTTATATTCTAGGAAGTGCCAGGCCCAACTCCTCGGTTTTGAATCGTTTGCTGACATGTCAATGCAGACCAAAATGGCGGGAAGTGTGCAGGAAGTTCATTCTATGATGAACAGTTTGCTCAAAAGAGGTACAAGTGGCTTAGAAAAGTTTCTTAGTATAGTTTGTTTAGCTAACCCTACTATACCCTGATTTTGGTTAAAAGAACAGTAAAGAATATTCAAACATATTTATTTGTGGACAGCATTGATAACATTTTCATATATTTTTTGTGTTATTTTATAAGTATTGATAATATATATCAAAAATAACATTTGCAGATAACATGATTTGATGTGTGAATATATTAAAATTCTTTTAGTAACTAACTTCTATTGTTCTTCCTACCAAAATCATACTATAGATACCCGCCTCGGTGGCGTAGTTGGTTAACGCGCTAGTCATGTTGAGCTCGACTGCTGAGGACGGGGAGATCGAGGCTCGAATCTTGGTCGGGTGAACTGGGGGTGGTTTTCCCTAAATGGTTTTCTACTCTCCCTCCGCGCAAATGCGGGTTCACTTCCTCTAATTTGACCTTCCCAATTCCTAATCCATTAGCGTAATTAGTACTTAAAGCATATAACTCGAACGGGCAGTAAAACATGGTGCTAAATAATAAAATAATAAACATACTATAGATTATCTTGCACCACTTCAGGAATATTAAAAAAGTGATTTATCAATCTTGATACTGGTTGGTGTTTTCTTTCATAGCCACACCAGTGACATGTGGACAAAGACCTCAGTCTTGTTTATTTTGGTTCGCCAGTGACAAAGGTTGGGGGTTTGGAACCTAGCCAGGTGTAATTAAATGATTTTATCAAAATAGGATAAAATTTGGCACATATTACCTTTGAATAATTTTATGATCACATTTTAAATTTTAAAACAATTTAACTTATAGTTTTCAAGTTATGGAGGCCCATTTATAGCCTAAATACACCTGAAATCTTCTGCGGCAATGCGCCAAGTTGACAGTGTGGCAGAGAAAAGATAGATCAATGCATTTTTTATAATATTTAAAGATACAGTGTTTTGAACAATATATTATTGTGCTGTGGCTTTATACGAAATATTATTTTAAAAATATACTGAAAATAAGAATTCACATGAGATTTATAATAAAAATATGATTAAAATAAATTACTAATAGCAAAAAAAGCAGAGGTGAAAACCCACCTTTTTTTTTTAACACTCCTAAGGTGTTCATCTTTAAGTACATAATACTGTATAGCTTTTTGGATTTCTTTTGTTCTCTGTGCTAAATATATATATTATATCATCAACATATTATAAACCTAGCTTAAAAGTTGATGTTAGCAAGCTAATCCTCATACAACAATTTGTTTAAAATATAACTTACCCAATGTTTTAAAATACATTGACATAATTTCTAAAAGAAAACCATTTGGCTTTACAGGTATAAATGTATTTTTTTTTTGGTAAAACCATATAAGCTCTAGTCATGGATAGTCTAGTGATGGAGTTCCTAATACATAGGACCAAATGGAATATCGCACTCATCTTTAGGCATTGTCCAATAAAATAAGTTTTCTAGGCCACTTGGGTACATATATCATACTGATACATCTTCTTCTCCGATGTTAATTTCATATATCATTCCAACGTACCAATTTAAATCATAGACACAATCGACATAACATTGCGTATGTAATTTTTTCTGAATGTTTAATCCTACACTAAAGTCGAAAATTAAAGATAAATATTCTTTTAATACCAATTTTAAATGTTGATAATGGTGTACAATTGTAAAAACTTGTACCAATAATAGTTTTTGGTGTTTTAAACCTTTTTTCATACTTAACTTGCACACCAGCCATTGTAGTTTTGGAAATAAAACTAAACTTAATATTTTTAATCTCATTAGAACAAAAACTAAACACATCTTATGCTGTTATTATTCATTCATTTAGAGGTTGCTATGGATTAGCTCTAACTGTGATATTAGTTACATTCATAGTGATATAGTAAGGAGAATTATAATATACAAATTAATTATCTAAGTAACACCCAAAACCAGTACAAAGGATTAATTCTAAATGAATATATATATATATATATATATATATAATTGAAATGAAATAAAAGGAAAAAATGAAGATAGAAATTTAATTAACAAAAGACAACTGAGATTATCATAGTTGAGTGGATGTATAAAACAATCTGAATAAATATATATTACATTATTTAAAAGAAAAATTACTGAATATAATAATGTTAAACCATTATCAAGAAACCCTAACCTTGAAATTCTTATTAAGTTATGAGCTCAGGTAGAATACGAACAAAATATATGATAGGTTAAAATACAAAAAACATATTAAAAATTAGACAGTAATAAGATAAAAATCATGCTTCAAGGTTACATGTCAAAAAGTAAAATATTATTAAATAAGATAATGATTAAGTAAACCAGTTGAATTAAGTTACAGGTAGATTATGACAGATCCAGAGTTGTCAAGAATAAGAATTAAATTACAATATGGTAGTAACAGGGAAAATTAAGTGAAGAGTTGAAAAATATAAGCTAGAGACAAAAATTCCAAGGTGAGACCTAGAACAGTCTATTTATGTATAATATGAAAATTGATAGAAAGAATTGATTAAATATAAGTGTTCCTTAGGCTCTAGAGGGTTGAAATTTGCACAGCTCATTCTTTCTGGAGTTTCTATGTAACATTCTTTGTGGAATTTCTATGTAAACACAACTAATTACTTAACTAACCCCCTTTTTCCCCTGGGTGCCTCAAGAGGCGCCCCCAAAAACGCCTCCATTATCGCTATGGCTAGAGAGTCGCCCCTTGGGTGGGAGATATCCTAGGTTAATAGATGGTGAATGGAACTCCCCCCCCCCCCCCCCCCCCC
>CABFVZ010000056.1:20257-62953 GCA_902151445.1 Timema monikensis
CCCCCCCCCACCCCCACTGGGTGCCCCAAGATATGCCATTGGGAGCATTTGTGCTTACCTTTCCCTCACCGCCTCAAGAGAGCCGTCACTCTTTAGAAGGAATGGCAACCCTATTCCTTCAACTCTTAGTGCCAGTCTGTCAGGTGGCCGACCAAAGTATACTTCCGCGCCAACAAGAACAGATGGATCACGACAACAGTAGATGGCGCTAGCTACCAGACAGGTCTTGCAGAAAAATCATACATTTGGAAATTTAAGTTTTCTCGTGAACAAGTGAAATTTTTATGTTGGTACTTTCAACACCTCTTCTAAGATAATATATTGATGTTTATTTATTGTTATATTTTCTTATTTTTGTTATGTAGTCTGCAGTTTTCTATTAAAAAAATGTCAATTTTATTGATATTTTATCATTGTTAAAATTATAGATGAAATGTGCATATAAAAAGTATAACTTAATCAAAATGCTTCTATTCTTAAACAAACCGTTTCCTGAAAGAAAATTGCAAGACAATAAAAAATTCTTTAAACAAACCGTTTGTTCCCACGGCTCTGCATTTCCACGCCAAATGAAAAGGGCCAATCGCCTTAACATACATTTTGGATTCTCTTTACTGCACAACAAAACATAAATTAGGTCATGATAGGTCTCTTCTAACTTTGTGGCATAAAGTAGCAGTTGAATGTTTTGATGTATAGTGCATACACACACAGAATTGGTTCTAGAAGACTCCACAAGAACATACTATTTATAAAAAAAATTGCCAAGATTTGAAGTATCAGGTAAAAGTACGCTTCCTTTTCCTTTTAGGTGTGGATAAAATTCCTTTTTCATTTATCAACTTTTTAGACTCACAAACTGAAAATAAGTTTTTCTCATAGAAACTGGTATCACAGTACGCTTAGTTCAAGAGATGCATGTCTTCATCAGAAAAACTAGAGAAGTGACTGAAGTCAGGAAGGTTTGTGATGCAACAGGTTGACTGATGTTATTGGTGACCTATGTTCTGCTTTGTTTATACATTCAGGAATGAAATCGACCCCTAATGGCATACTTAACCTCCCTCAGTAAACAAAAGAAAGATAAACATGTTTAGTTGAGTTTATCCTACTAAGGTTTTAAATTGATAAATTTTCATTATGTCAAGGATATCTCTCTTTTTGTAAAAGAAAGCTAAAAGATTTTTTTGTATTAAAGATGAATTTATGGAGATGGTTTAGAAGTAATATCACTAGAAGAGACACTGAAGAGGAAAAGGTTGCTGTGGTTAGGTCATGTGATGAGAATGGAGCAGGACAGAATGCCTAAGATAGCCTTACAGAACAAAGAGATGGTTAGAAGGCCTATTGGAAGACTACGGACAAGATGGATGGACCAAGCACAGAAGGACATGGAAGCTAAAGGAGCGAACTGGAGATGTGTGGCTGAGGAAGAAGTTTGGAAAGATCAACAGGATTGGAAGAGGATGTGCCAAACGACCTGCATAGGCGGAAATGTTGAATGATGATGATGATCTAAGAATGATGTGAAAAAAATAATTGGTGGTGTTTCATCGCTGCTCTCTTAATTTATATCAATAATATTTTTACTGGCAATTTCCGGTGAGTTCTTATTTTAAGTATATTTTAAAATCATATTTTGTACAACTGCACAACAGTTTATATTATTCAAAACACTGTATCTTTAAGGAAAAAATTTAAAAAAATCATCAATCGATTTTTTCTAGTTCTAGAGAGACACCATATTTTATGTCACATTGTCAACCTGGCTCACCATTGCCGTGAAATCTTTTCAGGTGTATTTAGGTTATATTTGGACATCCATAGCTTGAAAACTATTGGTTAGATTGTCTTAAAATTTAAAATATGATCATTGGTCACAAAACCATTTAAATATACTATATGAAAATTTTTATCAAAATCTAAAATGGTGTGTTACATTTGCCCTGAATATTAGAAATTGAGAGAGAATCAAGATGGTCTGGCTAGAGCAATCCAATAAAATAACAGCTATCACAGTGGTCTGGCCACCAAGTTATAGACCCTTTCCATGGTCATAAGTGTTGAGGCAATGTATTTTTTATATTAACCATATTTGAAACACTGGTTCAAATTTGAGTGGGGTGTAAAATTTAATCTCATAGGGGTCAAAACAGGTAAAGTTATTCTCTTTTACTTTTAATGTAGTTTTAGGTGCTAATAACCTCATACAGGCTAAGTTTATTTCATAACAGCAGCTGGAAACTTGAGAGTGCTAAAACTATATATAAACTTGTGTTCCAGCCAAATCTGCACAACAAAAGGAATTAGAGCTTTTAGAAGAGTTTGCAGCAGAAAGAGGATTTGGAGGTTCACTCAAGAGCTGGGATGTCCCATACTGGAAGAGAAAACAACAAATAACTATTTACAGGTATTCTTTATTAGGGATGTTAACAAGTTGTTTAAATTGTATAAAAATAAGAACTAAAGAAAGTAAATAATATCAAAAATACAAATCAAAATGCTTATGGAAAGATTAAAAATAAAGTGTATTATGGTTTTAATTGCTTTATATAATTTTCATACTATATAAACATATCATTCAAAACTCATAAAATTAAATAAAAGAAACACACTAGAACTAAAAAGAGTAAAAAAGAACTGAAAAGAGTAAACAGGTAAGATTTTTAAAAAATTGAAAAGAGGAAATATTATAGAATGGCAAGGCCTACAAATTTCCAGAAAACTGTAGGCTTCAAAATTCACAATTAAAAATATAACCAAATACATGATTATGACATTTTTGGGTACATCAGTCCTCTTCTTCAGCAGAAGAGAGCAAAACACCATGTAGGCATAGCTAGAGGTAGATCATAGTCACTTAGATATTGTTGTAGCCTCTTTGTTGATCTTTTAAATTCCGTAGTTGGCTGTTCAAACTTGGGTATTGTCTCTTGGTATTTATATTATATTTACATACATACCTAATCACACTGTTCCCTTACGGCACAAGTGGCCAAACAATCGATCGCGATCTACCAGTCAACCGCGGCCACTAGTTTGGTTTAAAAAAGATTGAGAAAAAGAAAATGGAAAAGAGTTTTTGCAGATTTTTCCTAAATCAACATTAGAAAACTTAAATATTGAAGCTGTCTGATTGATAAACATTTACAATCCTGCCCTCATTTATGACAGAGTAATTATGAACTCTAATTCAATAATATATCAGTGTCATGCATTAACTTTAAAGTTAAGTGTTTAGTGAGAAAACACTTTTATTTTCAGGGAAATTAAATAAAATGTTGTTTGATGAAAAACTCAAGTTTCAATGTGTGAAAGGATTGTTAAATCTTTGTTTGTAATATAATTTTACTATTGAAACACGAAATTGGTTTATTAATTTTTTTACCAATGAAACAAACAAGCCTATGGGTCCGTAGTAGATCACAAAGGATTTACCTTCTCTGTAGAAGATCCCTAGATCTAAAGGTCTGGTCACTCCTGCCTTATGGGATATGCAAGAAACTATGTAATTAGCTCAAAAACCATCTTCATAATTATTTAATCCTCACTAACTTTCCTCACACTTTCCTATCCTTGCATACTCCCTTCGCTGCAACAACATCCATACACCGAGGCATGCATACTCTTTTATTCTTAAACTCATAATATTGCTTCTTTCTTTTTCACACATTCATCTACAACATTAAGCCACTTATTACATGGCTTATCTTGTTCTTTCTATCCACACACTCTACCTTAATATATTTACTTCATCACTTGATCCACATTCATTCTCTCAACATTCCCAAACCAACATATGACACTTCTTTCATATTAACCTATTGGATTCCTTTCAAACTGTACTCCTTCAGCACCCATTCATTATTATGTCCATATGAGTTTTTACACATACATTTCTTAAATATCTCATTCCAACTGCATTCACCATGTGTTTATCCTGACAAACCCACTCTTTCAATACTACCTCATTCTTTGCAATAGTCTACATACCTCCAACTACTTTCCAACATGTATTCACTCCCTCATACATTTATTCCTGAAAACATTTACCAACCATAAAGACAATACAATACAACCTTGTCTTACAGCCTGTTTAGTGCCAAACTATTTGCTCAAAACTCCATCCACCCTCCATGCTTCACTTACATCATACAACCACCATAACTGCATTTACTAACCAAGCATCCACACCATACTCTCTCAGAACATACCCTAACATACTCCTATTCACCCGATCATATGCTTTCTCCAGATCAACTAATGCTCAATAAACTTTCTTTCTTACTGCCATACATTTATTGATAATTTGTCGCAATAAAATTAGCTGGTCCATGCAACCTCTACCTGGCATGAAACTATATTGCACACCCAAAGTCTTGTCTGCAGTTATATCATGCACTCTCTCAATTTAAACTTTCCCAAATCTTTGCCTGGAATACTCGACAAACTACTATATTTATCTAAATCTAAGACGAATGCTTTCCCCAACTTTGTAGCTTCAAAATCCAGGGGTCGCCTTCAAATCCCAGACAAAGGATAAAGTGAAAAGAGATTTTCCTTATAGAGAGAGACAAAGGATTGGGTTACTTCAAAAGGCAACATTTCACATATTTAGATAATATTAGTATATACTATAGTGCAAGAGTGTTTTTTTTTAAATTAATTCTATACTTTTTTGTGGATTTTAAAAGTATAACACGAATCACAGGATATTTGGTTATTTTCACAAATTTTCAGGGGTTTTTAGGTTATCATTAAAAATAACTACCTAGTTGTGGCTCGAAACTGATACTTGATTCTTCGATAACTATGGTATAAACTGATATCGTAATAAATGACATTATACACTAAGTATCTTGATACCATTATTTTAGTATTCAACACGGTTAACACCTCAAGCGGATTGGGTATAGTGATGGGCATAATCGAATTTAATTTTATTTCGTTGTGCTGTTTATGATTCTTTTTCCAGTTACTTCACTACAATATTAAAAAATCAGCCATTCAAAATAGTCAGGATAAATTTAAAAAAAAATTAATTATCAAATTGTTATGTATTTGATTCATAAAACTTGGCATACATAGTATGACGTGATGAGAAAACTTGAATCGATTTTAAACAAACGATCAATAATACGTAGAGTTTACTAAACAATGTTATCAATGCCTAACTTTAGTTTTAATTTGTGAAACTCCACAAAATATTTATCTTAAGGATAATATTATGTAAGTTATTATCCTTGATTAGACAGACCTTGAAATGAAAATAAAGATGCCTGTTTAATAATCACTAATTTTTTACGCTTGGTTGTCATGTTGGCTGACTTTTACGGTAATTAACAGCAGACGTGTTTATCCATTAGATTTTTTGTAATGTGTTGAATAATATTTTAATCTTTTCTTTATAAAAGCAACAGTTTGTGCATGTTTCTTACTTTGCTCACTCTGGTCCACATGTGCGTGTTTCTTACTTTGCTCACTCTGGTCCACATGTGCGTGTTTCTTACTTTGCTCACTCTGGTCCACATGTGCGTGTTTATTTGTCAACTCAGCCTGGTTTTTCTTAAATCCTTCTTTGACGGTTGGGTGTTGAGACAAATGTCTTAACAGCTCAGATGTGCTACCATATGAAACTTTAAATTCCAAACACTTTGCAAACAATTTATCTTTCTTGTAATACTGCCACATGATCACTTTGTTCAAATCTACACTATTTACATTCATCGTAATCATAATAGTGAACTCTGCTATACATCCGCCTATAACCTGCAAGCAATTCACATCATTTAATTCTAGATCAAGTTTTGTTGTTATCAAATTGTTGGTCAAAAAAACTGTGACTGGCGTATTGTTTTACCAATAAACTAATCTACATTAGGATTCCATACATTTGCTTTGAATTTAGATACTATAATATTGGTTGATTTGAGCTTTTACAAACGCAGCAATCTAAATGCAGCCAAATATTTAAATGTGTTTCACTTTGAGAATACTATTGCGCTTGCACAATGATTTTAAAAACTAGACAAAACTTGTACACATGCATACGTGAATGCTGAGCTAACAAAAAACAAAAGGTGTTTTTAATTTTCGTTTTGTTTTTTGAGACAAAGCATTAATAAGATATGATTTTAAAAAATTATCCAATCAAAATAATTTTGAATAAAATTAAAATATAATTAAAACTTATGAAAACTAGCTCTATTTTTTTTACATCCATTACTGTCAATCAGCCTGTGGCCTGGGTTAATTTTTATTCAAGCCATATATTTTCCACTACTGGATAGCTAGGCCTGGCATAGCTTCATATGCCTTCTAATCTAACTTAAGACTAGGACAGACACAACATACAGTCCCCAGTCATAAATTCATTACTGTTTAAGGGTAAACCCACACTTCACCAATGATATATTTTTCAGCCATGCCAGGAATTGAACCCAGGACCCTAAGCTCAATAGACAGGCACGCTATCATCTGAGCTAAGGTGTTGGATAACTAAATTTTTTTTATCCTTCATGATAATTTTTTTAAATGGTTGGCTGGTGTTACATGTTAGTCGTGGTCGTCTCTAATGGACTAAACAATTATATGATATTTTTTCATGTTTATGACACTAGTATTGCTTCTAATTGAAACTCTTTTAAAAATGTTGAAATTAAAATGATTTATAATAATAAAACAACTTTGAAACATATAAAATATGCTAGCGACTTTAATTCTATGTTATTTACTCACATGCCTGCATCACCAGCCGTCTTGAAATTGAAATGTGTAAAATATGTGTGAAATTTTGTGTCTATTAAATCAAAATAGTGTGCTTGGTATTTAAAGTAAAACATGTCAAATCTGTTAGATTTATCTGAAGCATTGAATGATAAAATGATATTAAACATATCAGTTCTGTCATGGAAATATTTTTATTGGACAAGCACACAAGTTTAAATAGTTGTCTTAATTTATTTTCTTAAAATAGTTATAAAGTGTTCCTCAGTTTTGAAATAAATGTTTGAACAACTTTATTACTCAAATTTATTCTACGTATTAAAAGTAAAAAACTTGCTATTGATGGCATAGATTAGGCTTCTGTCATTGTTATTACAGGTTCCCGAATTTTTTATAGAAATAATATTTCTAACCAAAGTTTCGGGAACAATAGTTTTCCTGACATATTTCTCAAAATTCTATTACTATAAACTATGAATTCAAAAATGCTACATAGAACTTTAAATATATTAATTATATTTTGATAGTAGTCATCAATTTTAATATGCTAAGAAAAAATTTGTTAAACCACAGCTTTCAAAAATTTGATATGTATAATTATTCTTAATTTTTCTTATCGCTCATTTTTGTACTTTCTACTTTGTAAAAATAATGTTTTTCAGAGAGTGAAAAATGGTTTTCCATAGAGTATTTATAATATAACAACTCACTAAAGTTTTTATCTGATTATCACTTATATGCTTTTAGCTATGACGAAGAGGAATTGCGGGAATATTTTCCCTTCCCTCAAGTGTTGTCTGGCCTCTTTACACTATGTGAAAACTTGTTTGGACTAACTATAATGCCACAGCCTGATGTTGATACGTGGCACCCTGATGTCCAGTACTACCACATATTTGAGGGAGGAAAAGACACACCAATTGCCGGCTTCTATTTGGACCCATACGAAAGGTATTATGACTGTTCAGCTATAGGAATATGTACAACCCGAAACAAGTAGTGAGATGCTGTGAAAATAAAAAGCTATAGGTATTACATTCTTACCAAAGTCCAATTGACGCTACACATAAAATTGAAGCATTAAATAATTCAGGTAATGTTTTAATCTTGTATTTATTTTGGGTTGTCTGAAGTTTTCAAGAATCTTGTCAAAGGAAAAATATCCTAAATTCAAAACTATTCCATCTCTATGAACACTAGATTACAAACATTTGTTTTCCTAAGTTGTTTTCTGAAACAGTTCTAAAACAGATGAAATAAGTTATTGAAAGGCCTTGTAGCCACATCATAGATAAGTGCAAGGGTAGGTTAATCTGTCCCACAAGCTTAAAAACAAATCCTTCAGTAGCCACCTAATCATGCACGGACAAACTTCGTAGCATGTGCGAAGTCACCAGTCGTCATCTTCTAATTCTTGATACATTTTGTGAAACTTCATCTGTGATTAGCGATTTTTAAATTAATTTCAAAGCTTCAATACAAATACTGACTAGATGACATACATTTGTAAGAATTTATGAATTTTAGGTCATCCCATGTATTATAAATCATTTGCTAAATGAATGTAATTACATGGTGTTTTAATCACATGCTGGTACAAAATGGTTGTCAAGACACAAAATTTGTTGGAAAATTATATTTCTTAATACCTCCATGATGCATGATAGTTTAATATTCAATTTTAAATTTCTGACAAGCTAAGTTAATACTTGGAATCTGATCGAAAATAATAATTCAATATAACTTTTCAAATGATTGCAATTAGATTAATAAAATACAAATGATGTGAGTTGAAATAAATCTAAACAACATAGTTAATAAAAATAGTACAAATATCTACCTCTTAGGGATGTGCAAGACTCGAGAAAATATATCGATCAAACAAGAGAAAAAAATCTTGGTCTCATCTTGAAAGTTAAAAATGAATCTTGAAAATTGGAGAAATTTGGAGAGAAAAAAAGATGGGGACGCAAAATAACTACCCTAAGAGATTTACAAACCAAACATAAAATGTATTATTTCCAATAATACATACAGACCCAGAAATAAGCAGCACTTTTTCCTCCAAAGCAGCCTTCATTAAAAATGTGTTAGTTATAAATATTGTTTTTTAATATCTTATTATTATTATTATTATTAGCACCGCGTCTTACTACTCGTTTGGGTTATACACATGCTAATGTGTAATGTTAGGGTGATTGTGAGATGAAATGAAGGACCTACAGTTTAACGTGGAATCCGAACCACGGTGGAGGCCTGGCATTCCCCACATTCACAAGATGTCTTGTAAGAGGTGAAGAAAGGTTTTAGTAATCAGATGAATTTGTGCCATGACCGGGGATTGAACCCCGGACTCTTTTTTAATATCAAACTTCTATAATAGTTGTTGCACTACAAAATCAAATTATAAACTGCATTTAAAATGTGTATAAGTTATATCTTAATTGTTTGAATGGACTATAAGATAATACAAAACACGCGCAAGCACAAATGTCAAAAGAAACTCAATTAAATATATATTTACTTTAGTAAACATAATTTACATTTTTGTACTTTCAAAGGAAGTTTTCTTGGATTTTATGGTTCTCGCATATCTCTAATTTGAATACAAACCATATATCAATTATGAAACACTACTAGCGTCAATAAGGTTAGAGTAGACATTACTACTAGACTGAACTTGCCTGGATAATGCGACTGGTGAATGCACACAACAATACATGTTAAACCTGTAGGCCTGTGTATCTTTGATGCACTGTCTAAGTATATTTTTATAATACAAAATAAACAATTAACATGGCAGCTAACTACCTGGAATCTTGTTATCATTTCTTGACAAAGGATATTTTAATTTGTTTATAGTGAACAACATATAAATAAAGTAATCTAAATATTTAAAAAACTGAAATAAATACGCATCACTTCAAATAATCATGTATAATATATAAAAATGTGTGTTGCAATACAATGAACCAATATCTATGTTATTTTATAATAAAGGAAATTGATAAAACTAAAGAAAAAGGAAAAATAAACTACTATGAGTAAATTTGATGAAGAAAGCCCACCTAGGAAAAGAGGGAAAATGTGGAAGAATCCAATGCACAAAGGTGACATCTTCTTCCTTTCTTCTGTCTTCTATAGTAGCTATACCACCTTCAACAGCAAAGTTACTAAATTGGATAACAAAATCTCTAGATATTACAATCGCAAAACCAATAAATTGATATATTAATTACAGTGCAAATCATGTGATGCAGAATATATAGGCCTATATAAATACTAACCATAGCCAAAACATTTATCTTTACTCCCAAAAACAGTTGGCACAATGTGTTTCTAACAGTTTTTCTTTGAATTCATAATGGAGTAATCCAGTGTTTGTATTATCTGTACTCTCTTCTTCTTTGTGTATGACTACTTCTACTAAAGAAAACAGAAGAAGGAACAAGAGGTCACCTTAGTGCATTGGATTCTTCCCACATTTTTCCTTTTTCTTTATTTTTATCAATTTCCATTACTATAAAATTATTTAGCCACTGGGCCACCTCACTTTTAAACAATATATATGGTATTCAAAATTATTTGAATTTTTTCATGCTCTTATAAATTAGTAGATTTAATTAGTTATTTTTCTAAATGCAGTATAAACAATTAACTAATTTCACAGTATACACTGTCACCCCTCCATTACCATTTAAATATTTAAACCTTAATGAGTAATAAAAAATATTGGTGGGGTCATATTTAATCTTATTGTTTTAGAGAAGAAGAAAAACTCTTTGTTCGAGATGATTCTGGATGGATGGTTGCTTTACGAACTAAGACCTCTTTGATGAACACTAATCCCCTAGCAGCACTCGTGTTCAATTTTCCACAACCTTTATATGGCAAACCTTCCCTCTTACCATTCAGAGATGTTCTACTTCTTTTCCAAAAGGTACTCCTCTCCTTTAGTTATATCTTTATATTTACTGAGAGTATTGGCTTACATCTTTGTCTGTCTTAAAATTTATTTGGCACCATGTCCTACAACTCGTTCAGGTATACGTTTAAGTACCAAATACGCAATTGTGTTAGGAATTGGGAAGGTTGAATTTAGAGGTAGTGAACCTGTATTTGCGTGGAGGGAGAGGGGAAAACCATTAAGGAAAAACCACCCCCAGTTTACCCGAGCGAGATTCAAACCTCGATCTCCCCATCATCGGCAGTCTAGCTCAACACGAAACTAGCGTGTTAGCTAACTATGCCACCAAGGTGGGTCTTTATATGTTAGTGCTATACTTTGTGCTTCAGTTCCTTAACACATTAAATTAAGTTTGAACCGAGCACACAGGACAACTTTTGAAAAGGAACACTAGGCAAGTAACAGTCATAGCCAAACATTATTAAACTCATATCAAAGCTGTCCTTAGGAAAAATTCTCAGAATTTTCTCTCAATGTGAAAGGCACGACTGATACAAGGGAAGAACTGAGTTTAAGAAGCCGTTGTTGGGATTTGAGAGATATGCCACTTTCCTTTTGGTTTAAGGCATCACTCTAGTGTTGGCTTGCTTATGATTGGGAGATCGAGGTTCGAATCCCAGTCAGGTCTTCTTAGTATGGTTATCCCTAAATGTTTTCCTGCCCTCCTTCGGAGCAAATGCGGGTAAATTACCTCTAAAATGCTTCCTTCAACATCCCTACTATATCAGAGTAATTATCATTTATGCATATAAATTGAACAGTTAGTAAGATGTAATGATGAAATAAATTATTGGTCTCGCCTACTTTGTCAATATTATACTATTTAGAAACTTGAAAAAATCCATCCCTATCATGAACCAACAATAACAACCAATCCACCAAAAATGGAATAATGTTTTATTGTGATGTAGTTTCAAATAAGAATTATCTTTCGGGTAGATTTATGGAATGTAAGTACATTGCTTTAAATTTGTGAAGTTTATCGGTGTAAGGGTTTGAGATTTTTCAAGATTGGTGGCACTAATATGTGTGATAGAACTGACATTTAGCTAGGAATGCTACATGAATATCTGTGTTTTTATAAACTATGTTAGGTATTATCATTTTAACAATTGTTGACCCGCCTCGGTGGCGTAGTTGGCTAATGCGCTTGTCGTGTTGAGCTCGACTGCTTAGGACGGGGAGATCGAGGTTCAAATCTCAGTCGAGTGAGTTGGGGGTGGTTTTTCCTAAATGGTTTTCCACTCTCCCTCCACGCAAATGCGGGTTCACTTCCTCTAATTCAACCTTCCCAATTCCTAATCCATTAGCATAATTAGTACTTAGAGCGTATAACCCGAACGGGTAGTAAGACGCAGTGCTAAATAATAATAATAAAAAAATATTGTTAAGTCTATTGGTGCTATAGTAGGGCATTCATTTCACACAATAAACCATATTAGCTACTTGTCTATTGGATTTTAAATTTTTGTCTGCACTGAAGATGTCAGGTTTATCATTCCGGATTTATTTTCAAGAGACGTATATTTGGTAACAAATAACTTCTACATTTAGTTAAAATAAACTACACCTGATGTCACTTTTGAATAGTATGCTAAAGACATCTATTGAGTAAAAGAGAGATTATATGAGGATAACATCGGAACAACTAGGGAAAATCGAGACTGGAGGGTTAAAGATTATGATGCTCGAGCTAGATGCGGGCAATTCATTACCGGTAAGAAGACGCTGCCAGCATCAGACATGGCAAAGTCTGGCAAGAGGCTAAGTGAGACACATATGTATAGCGATATGAGATACATCCTATGTTTGCTTTGGCAATCTTCTTGATTAAGAGCTTTCCTCATAGCAGACCCAACTCAGCTCCTGGCTCGCATCTGTGTTTGGGATTGTGCACACGGGAAGTATGTGAATAAAAGGGAAAAGAAAAGACCTACAACATGCCAAAAATGTATGCAATGTTTTTGTATTTGAATGATAAATCGACATTTTCTGCAGTAATGATGGGAGACAAAGTGACAAAGTTTCTTGTTAATAACTACTGTATGTCCCTATTATGACTAAATTATTAACTCATTATCTACATTAATATTTAATCAGAAATGGCTCACATGCAATAGTGTTGGTGTAAATCTATGATTTCTAGACGACTGTATCACAGAGTTGATTGGCATGTAAGAAAACTTTGTCAAAAGAAATGAAAGAAAAATAGACTCTCAGGTTTTATTAAAGCACCATTGAGTTTGTGTCAAAAAGGAGCAGCGATTGGATTTCTTGTATAAATAATTGGTAAGTTTGAGTCAAAGATTTTGGAGAATGGGGAGAGGAGAAATTATTATTATTGTAAGTTGTGTAAATATTTACTGATTACTTACCTTATAAAAGATTGCACTCTTTGCTATAGATGACACATTTCCTCATTGCTTATCCATTATATCTTATTAAAGATAAGTTATTTTCTTCATAAAACATGTGTGTTCTTTTCACTATAACATCATTAATTATTATGTTGGCATTAAAAAAAAAATTTTTTTACATAAAATAAATTTGTTTAGCGTAAGGTTTTAAACTTTTGTATTTATTTGACTTAAATACTTAACCATTCTGAGTAACAACACACTTAAAAACTTATTATCAATTTAAAAAATTTATATTTGCAAATATCTAAATTTTTGATCAATTCATAGGGGTCTGCCAAGCTTCACTAATATCGATATTGTTTTGAATTTAACACTATTCGATTTGATAACTCAAATTAAACCAAAATAGGAAAAAAAAATTTTAAGCCGTTTGAACCCCCACAATATGCCCAGAATGTGTCAATATATTATTAATAACAATAATTGTTATTAAACGCACTAATAAACAATAAGCATTTACTTTACCTCATAATAAATATTCTTAGGAGGTAAAGCTAATGCTCATTAATTATTACCATATTTACTGAAAAATAAAAGATTTTTTTACTGAACAAAAACAACCTTTACAAAACTTTGTATGGCTTATAATCACACCCTTGGATAATATGCAACAAATGTTTTATCTTTGAGGACTGAAGATATATATTGAAATAGTTTATAATCTCCACAACAGATGTAACACGTACCTACCTATTAGGGATGGGACCTCAAATCCTTAAGAATATTCGAGGATTCGAGACTTAAATCCTTGGAAAAAAAAAATTCTAGTGAAATTTGTTATAGAGCTCTAATACTAATGTTGGTGGTTCAGAACCATTTATAATAATATATTGCACTTAACAACCAGACCCAGACCAGTAATTTAACACTAATTGAACATATGGATGTTAGAATTAATGGATTATAAGAAAGATATTAACATTTAGTTAATATTTTTATTTTCTATTATTACATCATATTTCCATTTCTTCTTATGTTCATAATTATTTCCAGGATTTGAATTTGAGATTTGAAAGTATATTGTAGATTTGGATTGGTAAAATAGTGGATTTGACCTATCTCTACAACTTTTATTAACTAATACTTGAGTACATAAAACAGGCATTCACCTATGTTTGTTAACTGTGGTATTACTTCTCATCCTCAGTTTGGCCATGCCCTTCAGCACTTGTTGACCAAAACCTCTTACGCGGAAGTGTCGGGCTCGTCCAATGTAGAATGGGATGCTGTTGAAGTATGCAGTCACTTCATGACACACTGGTAAGCACAAACAAAACTGGACAATTTGATTACCTAACCTTTTCATCTGGGGGAGCTTAATTGTATCTATTCTGAATAGTCTCCCATTCAGACAGTTTTCAAATAAATTATATTAATAAAAATCTTGAATTGTATCCACTTACATTATTTCCACTAAATCCTTAATTGAATCCACTATTATCTATTTATCTATTTATCAAATAAACAGCAGCTTTAATAAAAGTATTGAATTGTATCCACAAATGGCAGACTTTAAGTCTTAAGTTTTACTGAAGAAACTTTAAACGGACGTAGTGTAGAAACTTTGTCATATTTCTGGTATAGTGCAACAGGATATAATTTTCTTAACTTGCTATGTATGTCCTTTAATTCCATCAAACTACTGTATTTAAATTGTAATATTTTCCTATTTAATTGATTTAACAAATGTAGGGCAACAGCAGTTAAAAGAATGAGCATTTTGGAGCACATAAGAGTGTAAAAAGTGAGAGTGAATCAAAATAACGCTATTAATTTTTTTTTAAACCTACCCCTTTAAGTTCTGTCCCATTGTCTATACTATAAGTGTGCAAAGTTTCATTCAGGTTTCTAGGTCATCTAGGGGCTTCTGGAGGGTGTGGAAAATAACACACACATTATAAAAATATAGAGAGAGATTGTAAACCTGTCAGCAACTGGCGAACTAAATTTATTAAGATGCCACTTATATTTTTAGGATAAGCTGAAAAACGCAAACTTTTAACTCAATCCAAGAAAGGTTTTTTTTTTTAATAAAAGGGGGTTGAAAATACGACTTTCTCAAAAGCGCTCGAGTTAGAAACATATAATTTGAAGTGTGGTTTGACGACAACAACAACAAAATTAGGTTGCCCTGAGCTATTTATTTGAGAAATGTTTGAATGGAGACGTTTCAGAGTGGATACAATTCAGTCCACTCTTGAATTATATGTAACCAGTGGGTTTACCAGTCCTGTGGTGTGGGGGTCGGTACACCTGGCTACAAGCCTAAGGGTCCTGGGTTAAATTCCTGGCTTGTCATTTGGGTATTTTTCCCTTAAGGTGAATGATCCCGACGGTCATCAGGGTTTGGTTAGTTAGGCTGAAGTTAGGCTAAGACTCATGTCGGCTCCACAACTTCATAATCATTATCATCACAGCTAATTACAGGTAAACATAGACAACCTTCATAGGACGACTGAACCTGGATGTCAAAGTCCCTCCCGCTCATATATGCCATACAATAAAAAAAAATAAAAAAAACATTGGGTTGACATTGTTATATTGTGTACACTCCATTTGTTTGCAGGGTGTATGAACCGAGCACATTGGCTAGTATCGGCAGCCATTACGAGAGCGGGAAACCCCTCCCAGATGACATTGTAGACAAGTTGTGCAAAGTGAGACAACATCTAGCAGGCTATGACTTGTGTCAGGAATTGTATCTTTCAGCTTTGGATCTGGAGCTCCACACGACGTAAGAACACCTCTACTATCAAGTATTTTACACGATTTAGTTATATTTTCTCATCTACCTTCTCAATGTTATAAAACACATTTATTTTTTCGATGAATTGCTAAATTTAGGGTTTGAACAACCCTATTTTAACCAACCTTCTCTTTTCAATCTTTACAATATGTTTTAATAAATTGACTGTTGCCTATTGAGGCTACTTCTTAAATACGTTCACTCAGAAGATTGTCCAAAAACTGACCAATGCTGCTGGACACACCCTTGTTTGGTATTTGTTTCTCTCACTTGCTGTTTCACACCCTCTGTCGAAACATATAAGTAAGATTAATAGCTACATTTTGCAATGCATGCATTATGGAATTACTTTCTCTCTCAATAAAACTAACTTTTTTATTTCATCAAAAAATAAGTAATTCTTACCCTCTTATTCCTTGTCATCCCCTCTTCTTTTCCATCCCCCCTTCTTTTCTATCCCCCTTCTTCTTTATCATCCCCTATTTTTCTTCCTCATCCGCTTGTTGGAGTCACAGTGTAGCTCATCTCCCAGATATAGGATAAGTTAAGTTTAATATTGACCCAACACCCACACATACTATCTCGTGCAACACCGTTGCTCAAGTATTGTGTTGCTATTTTTATTTTAGGGTTACACTCGTTGTTTTCTTTGTGTCAGTAAGGAGTTCTGGCTGGACATTGTGCGCCGTCTGTTGCCCCAATACTCATCTTTTCCTCTGGAAACGATAGACTCGCACCCATGCGCCTTCTTACCCGTCTTCACTGGACAGTGGGGGGCTGCTTACTACTGTCACTTGTGGGCACGCATCATCGCAGCTGATGCTTTCAGTGCATTCAGAGAAGTTGACCGTAGGAACTCTACTGAAATATCAGAGATTGGCAGGAGGTGAGTCACATTAAATAGATACGTAGGCCTTAGTATTATTATTGATGATGCTGATATGTAGGAGTGATCCAAGGCCACTTTTTCAATTCACAGGGTGACCTGGTGGTCTAGGGGTAAGGTGTCAGACTTCTGTGCTGGCGGCCGGGGTTCAATCCTCGGTCCTGGCACAGATTTATCTGATTACCAAACCCTTCCGTCACCTCTGACAAGACATCTTGTGAATGTGGGGAATGCCAGGCCTCCACCGTGGTTCGGATTCCACGTTAAACTGTAGGTCCTTCATTTCATCTCACAATCACCCTACCATTTACACATTAGCGTAAGTGCATATAACCCGAATGGGTAGTAAGACGCGGTGCTAATAATAATAATTCAATTCACAGCGAAGTTGAATTGAATAATATGAGATAGCACTGAAGCTGAATCAAATTTAGACTATTTAAAAAAAAGTTTAATGTTAGATAAAAATATTATACTTTGCATAACTATTAGGGGTGTGCAATCTTGGGGGTTTTTTTTCATTTGGATTGATCTAGAATTGAGTATTTCTAAAAGCTCTTGAGTTTGAGTATATTCATCATGTTAAAATGTTAAGAGTATATATTCGTTTATTTTAAATGTAAAATAGTATATTTAAAATGTCACCAGTCTAAACAAACATGAAATGTATATACCTAAAGACACCGATATTTCGCGAGTTGTGTTTTTACAAACTTTCACTTAGCACGTTAAAATTGTCATAGAAACATAATTATACATCATTGTGGCAGTTTTGAGTGAAAATATTGACGCGAAATAAAACGAAATTAAATCTATTCGCGAAATTGACGATTTGGCCATTTAAACGCGAATTATAGTCACTTTTTCAATCTAAACGCGAATAAATAATAAAACATTGCTGACATTAGCAGCCATTCCAAGACTTGAATACAAAAATAAAAATAGTACCAACTGAACCAATATAATTTTCTTTCAAACGAAAGTTTATTTCCCTCAACCAAAGACTTGCTTTAAAAAGTGTTAAAACTGGCTACTAAAACGGCAATATTGGGCACCAAAAACAACGCCATGTCCAAGCAAGAGTGAGCTCTTTCTACACTCATATCTTTGGCTTCCTGATGACGTCACTTCCATCTGGTCGTTAGATATTAACGTTGCGTTACTCGTTAGTAAGATCATTTTGTTTTTAACCTCTCTTATATTTATTTAATATTTAAACATGCCTAAAGTTTTAAGTATTTTTGAAAGAGAGCGTGAGTTTGGAAAAGAAGGATTTTATATATTTGATAAAGTTAAAAAAATAATGATGTGCAAATTGTGCAACACACGCGTTGACTGGTTCAGAAGAGACACGTGTTTGAAGCATATTAATAGTGCCTTGCATAAACGGAAAAAAAGTAATGTTTCTGAATCATCAAAACAAGCAACCCTTGAAAATTCTCTAATAAAGTCTAAAAACTCAAAAGAAGACCGCAAAGAATTCATTATGGATACCACGAAAACATTTATGGAAGCCAATATTCCTATTGAAAAACTAGATCATCCTTCTATACGATGTTGGATGGATAAATATGTGAAAGGTAACCATTTTGAAGATTTTTTAAAAATTTCCTTTATTATTTAAAAATCAAAAGTAAATAAGGGCCAATTATTTTCCATTCTTTTCTGATTTTATTTTCCTAATGAAAAATAGTGTTTTTTTTAACACTTTTGATTATTTACTAATTTGTCAAAAAAATAGATGAGATAGAAATGTTTGATTTGGGCTATTTTCAAGATTTTTATCTTTAAGTACATATAGTAAAATAGCCTAGTAAATTAGTGTATATACACTTTGTCAACCAACATAGCCTAATATTAGTTTGTTCTATCAAAAATTAGTATGCTTACAATTCGGTTTTAGGTGGAGGAGACCTCCCTAGGGCAGAAACTATAAGAAGTGTTTGGATCCCAGAAGTTAACCAGAGTCAAGAGGATAATATCAAGGACAATGTAAAAAATCAGCAAGTTGCAATTCTTTGTGATGAGACAACTGATAGAAAAGGACAGTGTGTTTTTGTTATTTTGTTGAAAACATTACGTGCTGATTCGAAGCAAAGCTTGTTTGTTGGTGCAGTTAAAGTTTTGCAGAACGCTTCAGCAACAGAATGTTTACGGGCACTTGTGGACACCATCACCAAGTATGAGATTCCTTATGAAAATGTAGTTTGTGTTGTGACAGATGGTGCGCGTTACATGGCGAAATGTGTGACCTCTTTGAAAGTTCTCTTAAGCGATGATTTTCTGCATATACAGTGCTGGGACCACAAACTTAATTTGGTTCAAAATTATTGGTCAGTAGAGCTGCCAGAGCTGAATGAGTGTGTTGCTAAAGTAAAGGCTGTATTTCTGAACACTCGAAAGAGAAAACATAATTATCTAGCATTTCTGAATGAAAAATACAGTAAAGGTGAAAAGTCTGCTAAACTATTTCCAAACCCAGTTTTAACGCGATGGAACTCTTGGTTTTGTTCAGTGGTGTACCTCTGTGAATATTTGGTGGATCTAGTGGAATATTTTTCCACATTGGAGGAGGTGACAGCAGCACTTAAGTACTTCCAGGATATGTCAAATGATAAAGTAACCCTAATGTTGATTGAATGCCAAGCAACATTTTTAATTGAGCACTGTTCTGAATTGGTGGAATTAATTACTATACTCGAAGGTTCTACCTATGCCTTCAGTCATAAGCTGTATGGTAAAGTGACAGAGCTACAAAGTAATTTTAAACTGATTTCTGACATGAACTACGGAGAAAAAACACAGGAAAAATTGAAAATTCTTCCAACTCTAAAACAAGTAAATGTCAAAAGTCAGTTTCAATCTTTAGGACGGCAGTGCCTTATAAAGCTGAATTCACTCCATCACTCAGACCCATCCAAAACATTTTTTGAAAACATTGGTATTCTTTTTGACCCTCGCTCGATTGGGACAAAACAAGTTAATTCTGATCTCTTCCAATCAGCTCGGAAAATACCATTTTTAAAATCCTGTTCTGAAATTAATTTCCAAAGAGGATACTGTGCGTTGCAGACACAAGTGAGAGCTTTGCAAAGCAATAGTAAAAAAGTTGACATTTTGGACATATTGTGTGGACTGAAAGAAGACCATGAAGAGTTTGCTATCAACAGCATAAAAGCAATATGGATTCCAGTGTCTAATGTTGACAGTGAACGTGCATTTTCGGCATATTCCAACATTATGTCAGATAAGCGCACTAACTTGAAAATTGAAAATTTGGAAATAATGTTGTCTTTGTACTTTGGTGATTGACGTGAAGTATGTTGATAAAAGGTATGGACATTTTTGTCTTATAAAATAATTCAGTGCAAGTACTTTCTAAGCTATTTGAGTTAATTTATTACCATTACCTTAAAAAAAACTCTTTAAGACTTTTTATACCGAAAATCAGGGTCATACTCTTTTATTTACCGAAATCAAGTAATTTTATTTACCGATTTTATTTACCGAAAATTATGGTTTTACCCTTTTATTTACCGACTTT
The DNA here is from genome assembly GCA_902151445.1 of Timema monikensis. Lineage (NCBI taxonomy): Eukaryota > Metazoa > Arthropoda > Insecta > Phasmatodea > Timematidae > Timema > Timema monikensis. The sequence continues at coordinate 40,547 of CABFVZ010000056.1, forward strand.
TTATACCGAAATTCAACTTTTTATTTAACAAAATCCAATGGTTTTATTTACCACAAATCAGGGTCTCTATATATACCACATCTTTAACAAGTAATATTTTTAAAATATAATATGAAAAAACACATGTTCTTAAAATAAGAATTATATTATTTTTTATAAATGATAGTGCTTAAAAAAAACTTTGATAAATATTGGTAAAAAAAAAAAGAGCACTCAAGTAAAAATATAATAACATGCAACACCCACAGTAAGGACTTTGACTCCTGCTACACCACCAGAGTACTCAGAGCATTCCTTACAGTAGGATGGGCCGAAATTGACGTGTTTTTTTTAAAAAAATTGGGAATTTGAAACTACAATAGCATCCAAAAGTTGCATTTGATATTAAATAGTGATATTTTTTTTTAATAACATCTCCTGCTCTCTACCAAACTTTTAATATCTACATTAACACAGCTATTTCATAATATTTTGATAGCTCTTAGTTTTAATAAATAAACAAGATAATTTAAAAATAACCATAATACACCTTTTTATGAAAATATTTTATTATTGATATGTATAAATAAACATTACTGAATCTTATGTATAATTTTAACTGAAAACATTTAATAAAACTAATAAAATTTGTGAAAAATATTTTAAAATTACAAAGTTTGTTTACTGTCTCATATATTTATTTTGTATACACTATAGTTTGGTGAAAAATGCATTTAAAATTATTGTTAGATATACTTAGAGACTGGGCTTTATTCTCAAAACATGGCATTATTTCTCGTGACTCAATTCTTTTTGAATAAAACCCTTCTCTGGCCTCTGTACCAACTACTGAAGAAGACACCTCAGTTACTAACTTTACACACCTCTCTACAGCCAGTGTGTGACAAGGAAAACTTGCAAACTCCACCTTTAGTATAGTGCTCTCATTATTTAAAGAGTTAAGATTATCGTCTGACAAGCTAGCTAAAATTGGAGATGTAAAATCAAACTCATCCCAGTAAATCAGATCAATATAATGTTTGGCCTTGAAGTTCAATTTAGGAATAACAAACCGTCTTTTGTCCTATGTTTTTTTTAGCCTTAATAATGCATCTCATACCAAGCTCTTTAACATATTAATGATTATCAGTTATTATAGACAAATAATGTTTTCTGGATGGCTAAAGTAAGCATTACGTTGTTTTACAGGGTCCACAACTGTTTTAAGCTAATTGTTCAGGTAACGTGATAGTTGTACTGATTTAAAAACATCTTCTTTACAAGAAGAATGCACTTTTATCTCAAACCACACTGGGGCATACACTCTAATTATTAATTCAACCATTTTTTTTAGATTTAAATGAGGATTATCACATCTTACTTAAAGTCGCCACACACGATTTGCTGTTGTTAGCCACATAGAATGAGCCAGTTTCCCTGGACGACAATTAGCTAAATTTATACCACACTTACCACATGAAATAGCTCTACACATTTCATATAAATAAGCTTGATCATTACTTAAATTACTCATGTTGAGTTTAGGTAATTGACAGTTGATTTTACCAAACTTCACAATTTGAAGCTGCTCACAATTTTCTATTAACTTTCCAATTGTTCCAGAATGCTCGCAAGGCTCCAGCAAGATATTGAAACAAGTGTCAAAGGGAAAGTTCATTTTCATGTACTGGCATATTAACCACCGCAATGGACGCTTTAGTTCTTGTTCTAGGTACCTAATAACCCCATTTTTGTTTCCAGTATTCACAGTGGTGCCATCAGAGCCATTAGCTATCAGTTCATTTAAGTTTAAGCTTTCTTTTCTTAAGGTTTTATCTTTCTTACCATTAAAGAAGATACCTTTAGTTAATTTAAATGAGATTTGAAATTCTTCACTGAGAGCATAGCGTGTTTATTGACGGATTATTCTAATTTTATTTTTATCAATTACTTTAGAGCAATTCTTTGTTGTTATCACTCCAACATCTTGCAAAACACCTGAAGCAATAGCTGCAGCTGATCTAGCTGCTACACTATATTTATCACACACTCTTGCTAGTGTTGGAAGCTGCATTTCATTTGAAGATATTGTTCATAAATTTTGGAAGTTGAAGGTTGTGTGGTACTAACAGCTTCCTCGTGCGAAGATGATTCCAAGTCTGGCCTAGAAGAGTTAGTATTTTGATAACTATTTTTTTCATCAAAATTTATTTGTGTAAAATTGAAAATGCTAGATTTAACAAATTTTTTGACCTGTTTGGATTTACTTTCTTTTTTTTCTTCTTAGCCTATTTGTTTCAGTAAAGTCAATTTTTTTTCTCATTTTTCTGGAGGATCTTTGATCGCAAAGAAACTACTGCTCTCTGATAGGTACTTCTCTATTTTTTTCACAAATACATTGAGAAAATGATATACATTTACAAGCAGCGATGTCAAAGTGTTTGCTTGCTATATATCTAAACGTATCAACCCTGATGTCATAGTTTGGATTTCATTTGGCTTTAGGATACCTTACAAAGCTTAGGTGCTTGATATGGTACTGCAGAGCAGTTGCAGTATACGATCATGTGATACATTAGAAATGGAAGCTGTTTTACAAATCTGTTAAATGTTTTTTGATAGCAATCCAGATAATTCACAAAAAGTAGGATCTTTTCTGAACATCTTAAATTTCAAGTCATACCTATAGACAAATTAAATTTCAAGTCATACCTATAGACAAATGACATTTCAAATCATCTTCTATTGTTGGTAAAAGGAGTTTACTAAGTTCCCTAGGACTGCCAACAATTTGACACTGTATTTTACTTCTAGTCATATTTAAGCTCGTCACACTCATTTGGTAAAGTCACAAAGATCAAGATCACTTCGAGAATGTTTTAATTAAATTGTTCATATAGTCACTGACAAATAGGAAAGACAGTCTTTATAAAGAAAACATAAAAACACAAAAACATTTAGAAATAGCAATATTTGTTCCCACAAAATGGTAGCTGCTTTTCAACTAGCAACTGTCTCAACACTGCTTTGTGCTCCCGGTTTCCCCTCTGATGCTTATTTTGTTTATTGTGGTGAATGGGTAGCGGGCAAAGACGAAGTCAGAGCGGAGACTAGAGCAACAATAGGTAACTGACAGCCTGCTCATTACTCATGCTATTCAATCATGCGAGTATGCTGACAAATATTTTGGTATCTTATTTCAGTCGTCATAAAGTTTCAAGAGGATTTCCTAGAAAAATGTTGTACCTCTGTCATTGAATAGAAATATTACACTAGTGGGAAATGGTATTACCTATTTACACTATTTGGTTTTATATTGTAAATATAAAATACCTGTAAAAGGTCAGAAGATATTTTTTAAATTCATTCAAATTTTTTACTCTTGTTTAATATAATAAAATGTAACTTTCGGTAGTTATTGTAAAATAAAATTATTAATTTCATTTTTTCGGCCTACCCTGCCCTACAGCTATTTTCAATAACTTTTAGCTCAGAATATGGGAACTTGCACATCAGCCTGTTTTTTTTTAACAACCAAACAATGAATATACATTACAGGGTTGTTAAACAAAGAACCTTTAAGGGGTGCCAGGGGGGGTTTAAAATATAGACAATATTTATTTAAAGGGTAACCAAGGGAACATTTAAGGGGTTTTAGACCTAAAACATTTGAGGTGTTCCAAACTTAGATAGCCTTAAGAGGTGTTAAAATAAAGAAGCTTTAAAAGATTTTAGAGGATATTTAAGAAGATAAATTTTTATTTTTTTGCATTCTTCCAAAAGGTAGTGAATTATAAAATGCAATTTTCAAAAGAGAATTAATAAAAATAATGTATTAAAATAATTCTTAAATTTGTATTATTCAATATTTGTTCAAAATTTTGGCATTTTCCATTCACACACCCCTATCTACATTATTATATTTTTATTACATATTATTTGTATTATATTTAATAGTGTCAAAGCTTTTACGAGTTACCATATTAGTTTTAAAACAATATATATATATTAATCTAGAATTATTCTAAAGCGTCATTTTTATAACTTTCCATTCCTGTCTCGATCCCTATGTTTTTAATCATTTCTTGTCGCAATATAAAAATGTAATTCCCGTCCATCCCAAATCTAGATCCAACCTAACTATTCACTCGGGTTGGCTTCCTTCATTATCACTTACTTTACATTGTTATACAATATTTATCTATTACATGTTATTAGAGTTGGGTCAAATCCATTATTTTATGAATCCAAATCTCCCATTTACCTTTGAATCTAAAATCCAAATTCGAATTTTGGTAAAAAAAAATTATGAATATAAGAGGAAATATAAATATATAGGATAATAGAAAATACAAATAGTAACTAAATATTAAAATTATTTTTTAAAATCCATTCATTATAACATTCATACATTCATTTAAGTGTTATATTATCAGTCTGTGGCCTGGTTGTTAAGTTCATCCTATAACTATAGTTGGTTCTGAACCATCAATAAGCAGTAGTAGAACCATAAAACAAATTTCACTTGAAAATTAAAAACTTTTTTTTTAAGAATTTGAAGTTTGAATCCTTGAATTTCGAATATCCTTAATGATTTGAGAGCCCATCCATCCATATTAGTTTTTGCTTGATTCACTTTATTTCACACATATCAGATGTTAACCCTTTGAGTGCCAACGTCACTCAGAGCGATACGCAAAATATCTGCTAGAATTGCCAGCGTCACTCACAGCGATCCAATGTTTTCGAGCTCATAGTTCAGTCTTAAGTCAACAGATAGGGTAGATTTTATTTACACTGAATTTTCGTATGCTCAAACTACTTTTATATGTCTTTGCACCTAAAGTTTCGATGTATATCGAACATGAAAATTATTATTTTCTAACTTCATGACGTTTATCTTTGGCCTTGTTTATAACAACATGGCAGTATTGTAATTTCTCTTGGCACTCAAAGGGTTAATATCAATTGTCAATGTTCTCAAAAGCTCAGAATGTCAACAATCTGAATATAAATAGAGTAATTTAGCTGTCATTATTTTTATTGGCAAAGCCTTGTAACTGCCAAAACTGGGTTGTTTTTTTTAAGTCAAAGCTGATATTTTTATTCTTAGCCAAGTAAGTGGAAGTTTCAAAGCGTTGCATCCCCCTACTATCTGGTAGAGCATAAGACTTTCCGAGTTGTACTGGTGGTGTTTGGAATGTTGCTACAGTGAAATGTTTTCAGTTTGGTTTTAATAACATGTGTGTGTGTGTGTGTTGTGCTACTGTGGATTAAAAATAATACTTGAGATATTTCTCATACTAATGCAGACACATTTCCTCTAAGCCACCTTCTCTTTGTACCCACTTCAACGGCTGAATAGTCTTAACTCTAAGGCGCCACTCTCCTCTTAGACTGGCCTGCTGATTACAGGGAGATTGGGGTTTGAATCCTGGTCAGGTCTACTAAGAGTGGTTAAGATGAATTTATTCCTCTTGAAAGTGTATATTAAAATAAATGATAAATATTTTTTATTTATTTTCAGTGTGTTTGATTAAATTTTTGAAGTATTTCGTGCATATTTAATATAGATAAAATCTCGGACATTTAACTAAAATAATAGTTAAATGAAATCTACAAAAAACTAGTTATTTTCTACCATAAAGAATTAATTTATGAGTAAAATTATTATCATGAATGTCATGCTATATTTGTGATTTGCTATAGGTGTATGGGCTTTCAAAATCAGAACCATATTTTTTTAGTAACTCACATGGCAAGATTTAAATAGATTAACAGTATAAAAAAGTTACCTTGTTTATTTGTAAATTAGGAATACTGAAATTTATTTATATTTAAATGGAGTTGTTAGATCAAAAGTTTCTTTGCCAATTTGTAAACAGATTTGATGAATTTGATGGATGATAAATATACTCAATGTCAACATAATATTTTTAATCAAAATTAAATAGAAAAATATTCAAACTTCAATTCGTCTTTGAGAATATTTCCCATATTCAACTCGACTTCGCTTCGAAACCAAAAAGTGGACTTCGCACACCCCTACATTTTCCCAAATGTCTTTAAACTCTCCTTCCGCGCGCATGCGGGTATATTACCTCTAAAATGCTTCCTTCCTCATCCCTACCCCATAAAAGTAATTATAATATATGTGTATAACCTGAACAGGTAGTAGACGCAGGGATAAAAAAAAACTTATCTTTGTGTTCTGCTTCTAGCCTATATCTATTTATAACTTTATGAATTTAAAAATCTTCTTTGTATTTTAAATCTTTCTTATCTGTGATTTTTTTTTTCTTTGTTAACAGGTTCAGAAACACTATTTTAGCCAGCGGAGGCGGATGCCACCCTAGCAAAGTGTTTAGACTATTCAGAGGGCGTGATCCGTCCCCTAATGCCCTTCTTTACACATTGGGTCTGAAGGAAAAAAGATCACCTATTCGTTGATAAACTGTACATTATTACTATTAAAATATCAGTGTTGTTACTTCTGTGTTGCATTATTTGTAATTAATTATAAAATAAAAACTTTGTTTGCTAACTTATGGTAAAGTAAGGTAAGCAATAGACTTTATCTATTTCAGTGGTAGCAGGGTCCAAGGCGTCACAATAGACTGGACTGCTGATGACAGGGATGACCGAGGTTTGAACCTCGGTCATGTGTACTGAAGGTATTTTTTCCTAAAGGTGTCCCATCCCCACCACACACAAATTCCAGTAAGTTTCCTTGAAATTCAACCTTCCTCGTCCTTAGCCCAATGATGTCGATATTCAGATAACCTAAATAGTTAATAAGCTGTGGTGCACTCACTTAAAATAGATAATTTTTAGGTTATTTTGTGTTTAAGTCGAATACTCAAATACCAAAATGTGCACTTTATGGAAGTGAACCAGAATTTACTTAGAAAGTGAATGTAAAACCACAAAAAGTAAAAAATTGTTTCCGACCATTTTCTCTCGGTCAGAATCAATCCCTGCTATCCAAGCTCATACTTTGGCACATCGTATCCTACCTGTCACTAAATGTTTAAGTAACCATTAGACATTGAACAAGTATTGTTTACTTAATCTGTTGGGCGGATGGTGTGGACCGGCAACATTTGTCCCAGCGTCACTCTGTTCTCGTGCCAAACTTGTAAGAGAACCTTGAGCGCACGTTGACCTGACCAGTCTCTTTCCTCTCTCACAATACCGGGCGAAGCCTTTTACGTCTAACCTGGGACCTGCAGATTCGGGCGGGAGGAAGACAACCAAAATGGAATTTACAATATTGCTATTAAATACCTTTTAGTACCCAATAACAATTTCAGTTTATAGCTATTTTCCTGACTAATAATATTTGGATTCCAACAAGTAATCATGAAAAGTTTTTCAATTTGTAACTATAACATTAAACCCACTGAATACTATTCATAGTCTAGCTTATTACAGTTTAGCTTTGAATATTAATAATCTCATTTAAACTAAAATTGTCATAATGTGAAGTGTTAGTATTCTGATTTGTAGAACTAATAAAATAGGCTGATAAGTACCTTCTTTCATAGTCGAGATGATGGTAATTATGTAAGGATATAAAGCATTTTATACTGTAGTGTTTTATATAAAACTAAAAATACCATACAATTTTATACACCAACTGCTTATTTACAGAAACATTTCGAAATGAACCACAATCATATTTTTGTCAATGTTTTTTTCTGTAATAAACTTAAAAATATCATATTTTCAATATACTATTGACATTAATTAAATTCATATTACATAACACCCAAATAACTTGAATATTTTCTCTCAGTTTATTTTATACATAAAATATTTTGTGTATAGGGCATCCATGGTTTGAAGGGTGGTTTTTGACAGAAGAAATTTCTTCTTGGCAAACATTGACTGAAAGTCACTAATGTCAACCTATTCATAAGTAATTATTATTTGATTACAAGTTTTTTACCTTAGAATGAGAGCTACACAAAACATTAGTTTCAAAATAAAACATTTTTATTTTGCAAACAGCATAAGAACACACCCACCTTGACGGTTTGTGTGACGTTGACAACCACCCTTGTTTTGACTGTTTTCCCATCTTTATTTCAGAAGAGCATGCCACATTTTAGAAGTTCTCGTTTGAAAAGCATTTTTAAGTGAATTATATCCACAAAAAAGAAACATCTAAATGGTTATTTTCATAATTTAGTGTTTTAATACTGTAAAAACAGTAGTAGTTAAAAATGAATTGTTTGTTTGAGTGAAAGTTTTGGTTTCTATAAGTAACAACAAATCAACATATGATTTTACAGATAATATGTTTTGTAAAATGGATAGATGGTAACTTTTACTAGCTCTTGATACCACCTCTTATACTGTGGATGGCCTATACATTTACCTCACTAAACATACACCAGTGTATGGTCACTTGTCATCAACATTATTAACTAGCTCCAACTATGAAGAATTTCAACAGAAGACTCTTTGTGTGTTTGAAACATATGTCGCTTAACGTCACTTCTTCTGTGCGACTTGTATTGACATAAGTTGCAATTAAAGCGTGGTTCTTTTCCACATTCGTGGCGCTTATGACTTCTCAGAGAACTCATCCATTTGTAAACTCTGCTACATTTATCACAAGGAAAACCACTTATATCATTTAGAGGTTGATTAGAACAAAGCAGACTGTCTTCATTAATTGTCACAAAACTAATCTTCTGGAGAGACTTGTCAATTTGCCATTGTTCTTCAACACTTGACCAGCTATCGGAAACCACTATGTCTGCAAACAAATGAAGTCACATAAATCAATTAGATAGTAGACATGACGGCATTTATTTTATTTTCCTTAAAGACTATGTTAATAATTTCTTCTCTAAACCTAATCTTATACATATGCAGATTGTAGCTAAATTGAGAGGCAGAACAGGCTAAACATTTTAACTGAACAGAAATATGTAGGAATGCATGTGCATTAAACATATATATATATGTATGATTAAGTAAATATAATAAAATGGTAGAAAACTAAACAACAAAGAATATTTTTTTAAGTCGCATACACTATTTACAAACACTTCATTACTACATGACATACTAAACAAAAAGTTGGTTTCATCTGTGCCTACTTAGTTGTTGAAGGATAAAAACTTATTTGATTTGACTTATTTTTAATATAAATATTTAAAGAGTCAAGCTATGTACATTTGAATAAAATATTTTAAAATACAGAAAATTACGAGATTATTTGAAAAATGAGATCACTTCTCAAATATATTTCTTTTTTTACTTTGTTAGATTTCCATAAAAATGCTATATTATTTGTACATAATTATATTGTCAACTCACATTGTATTCAGTATGTAAGTAAATGTAAATTGTTATATATTTTAACAGTTCCTAGTTTTAGAACCATTTTGCTACAAATAAAAACCACTCTTGTGTAGTGATGTGTTTTCCTGTATCTGTGCCAATCTTAAACCTATTATATATAACATTGTCAAACACAATGTTGTTACCTGAAGACTTGGTTGAACAACAGGTTACTCACTGGACATAAAGAAGCTTCCCCTGGCAGTGAAAGCTACTTTTTTTTAAAATAAGTTTATGAGTGATTTAGCCATATAGTTTCTACTTAGGTATTAAAGTATATGTTTTTGCTATCCCTTATAATTGAAACTATATTCATAAGAATAACCTAAATTTCTCTCTCCACTTAAAACTGTTATTAAATCATATAAGCCCTTCAAATATTAAAATATTATTATTAGCACCGCGTCTTACTACCCATTCGGGTTATACGCACTTACGCTAATGTGTAATGGTAGGGTGATTGTGAGATGAAATGAAGGACCTACAGTTTAACGTGGAATCCGAACCACGGTGGAGGCCTGGCATTCCCCACATTCACAAGATGTCTTGTCAGAGGTGAAGGAAGGGTTTGGAAATCAGATAAATCTTTGCCGGGACCGAGGATTGAACCCCGGCCCCCAGCATAGAAGTCTGACACCTTACCCCTAGACCACCAGGTCACCCAATATTAAAATAAATAGCTTATTTGTTTAGAATTCCCTCTTGTTTTAGATAATCTTATAATACCTTTATATTAGCAAGGGGAATGTGAGTGCTAAAAAATTCGAGTTAGACAAAATATGTTAGTTAACACGATATTTTTAAAATTTATTTGAATGGCCTCAGTTTAAAATATATCATGGCAAACAACAACCCACTCTTTCCTGATAGAAGAAAAATTGAAATGTCATTATTTGTAATGCTCATAAATACGCAACCACATTAATTTTTAAGTGCAGTGTTTTCACTATAAGTATTTCATTATTTTGGGATATAGGTGCTGATAACATAATGTGTACATTTGAGAGAAAAATAGAAGGAATTAAAGGAAGATGAAGGTATTTTACAAGACTAACCCGGCCACAGGCTGGAAACGATGATGGGTTATAGCTGAATCAAAACTTGAAAAAACTTTGTTTTATTTCCTTAATATTTCTTAAGATGTTTATACATTCACACTATATGATCCCTTAAATGTGTGTGAAATCATTGATCATCATTTTGGACGTCTCACAACAGAGAGTGCAAATATCATCGGTTATTGATAAAGATTAAAATTAATTTCAAATTTCTATATAGGGGTGTGCGAAGCTTCAAAACTTCGACTTGGCCTCGAAACAAACTCGGCTTCGACTTCACTTTGAAACAAATTCTGGCTTTGAAGAAAAAATATTGGCATCTAAAATACTCCATTTATGTTCATTTACTGCCATTCTTAGCTATTTTATACCTAACAAATTAATATTAATATGGAATAAATCTACAGAAATTGAATTGCATGTTGTGATAATAACATGATTTCATAGTAACATGAAATATTATAAACAGTTGTGCAATAAAACATTTTCCAAGTAATTTTAGTGAATAAAGTAATTTAAATAACCACAATATAATATTTTTTCAAGCATACAACTAAAAGAAAATATTTGAACTTCGATTTAGCTTCGAGAATATTTCATATATTCGATTCAAGTTTGCTTCAAATTGAAAAAGTGTACTTTGAACACCCCTACTTCTATATAAAGTGCAAGTGCTGATAGCAGGCATTTACAAGTATATATGAATCTTTGGCCTATGCATAAACTATAGTGAATCACTCTATAAGTAATGTATGAGACTTCTATCTACGACTGTTACAAAGTGGTCATGCCCAGTCAGAATGTTTTTAATATCAAACTCTGTTATAAGAGTGATATATAATCAGAAAATGATTTAAAGGTTTAGTATACAGTTAGATAAAAATGTCTAAGATGATAATATATCTGGAGCTGTAAATGTGTGCAAAGAAAGCAACCTTTGTCTTATTTTGAAAGGTCTACCATTAACCCAGCATTTTAAAAAGAAATCAGAAACACCTCATTACATAGCAAGTAATTTTTATTTTGTTCTCTAAATTCCTGAAAAAAAAAATACTTTTAAATTTAAAAATTACACATAATAATGTTTATAAACTCCGGTCTTAAGAACCTAGCAACTTCCACTTCCTCTAACTCTTATTTTCTTCGCCGGATTCAAGTTTCTACATGTGTTACTTATCCAACCTCATCTACCTTATAGGAGGACAGGGTATGATTAACTACAAGAGAAATAATTAAATAATATCAAACAGTAAGGAAAACATGACAAATAATATGCATTGGTTTTTAATGTGTCTAGTCAGAGAAGGCCTCTCAGTCCCATGATATTGATTTACACACTTTCTGAACACATGAGAGTAATAGTCATTCAATTAAAACATAATTAGTAGGACACTTCTTTATGAGAAAAGGTCAACCAGTGACTAGGTGACGCTCAAGAGAGGTACACAAAGATATACTGTATGATTGACAATGTAACTTGTATGAACACGTAAACTGAACAATGTGGTAGACAGCATAATCTATAAGTGAACTGTAATGAACATTTTAAAACAAGGCAGGACTCACCTAAAGAATGTTGTTCTAGAAAAATTGTATTTTAGCTCCTAAGAAGCCAGCTTTCTTGAGGCTCTAATTTCCCCGATTAATATTTTATTTCACCTTCTACCTCCACCTTTCAAACTATAGGACAAGAAAACTAAATTCACTTAACAAAACCAAACATTTTGTTTCTTGGAGAGCCATAAACCAACTGCCAGTAATGGCAAAACCAAAGAGAGGGGAGAAAAAACCTGCCTAGCCAATCAAGAGAGAGAAGGTCTCACATTGGAGAAGTAATAGAAGAGTGACAATTCAAATTAAAAGCAACAAAGTACATTTGGACTCCAATAAAAAAAAAATTACAACCCAGACTAAACATACTGCGAGCCTTTAAATAACTCATTTCAATAAGAGTTACCGAGTATAAAGCGGGCAAAGCTTCGCTTCACAATTGGCCGCTTGTAAGTACCACTAACAGTGCGTAGAGACGCAAGTCGAACAATTCCATCTCAGCCTGGAAAAACTATTTCAATTATTCCAAGAGGCCATTTTAGAGGAGAAAGAATATCTTGTTTTATTACAATAATTATACCTATTTCAATAGGTCTAACTGGGGTATTCCATTTTTCTCGTTGAAGTGTGTGGAGATATTCAAGGTGCCATCTTTTCCAGTAATCTTGCATCAAGCATTGGATGAGCTGCCATCTTGAAAGTCGATTCAAAAGTGTCCGACTTAGATCTGTATTTGGGAAATGTTGTAGGGGTGAAATGGTAAGAAAATGACCAGGGGCCAAGGTATTTCGATTATCGGAACTAGATGGCATAACGCAAAGTGGATGAGAATTCAAAATTGCTTCAATTTGAAATAAAAAGGTATCAAATTCTTCAAATGTGAAAACTTGTTCTCCTACAACCCTTGAGGTGAAATGGGGGGAAGGGGGGGGCCTGATATGCCCCTCTATACCTCAATAGGTTAGTTTATTAGACAAAACAGTGTTATATTCTGACGAGTTCAATAATAGGTACAAATGGTCAAGGACCACTTTGACACCTACAAAATTGGTGCCACAATCTGAACAGGTAGCCAAACATGAGAATTTTTGCGAATAAAGTAAGTGGAGCTACTAGATCTAAGGGATCAAATATTTGAGCGACAGTAGACAAAATTCCTCTCTTTGTACATTTAGATGGTTCATATTAAAGGTGAATCCATCAGTATTAGGTAGCCAATGCAGTCCCAATATTTTGATGGTGGAATCTGAAGCACAATCAAAGTGTTTAACTTGACTAGCAAGGTGCTCAGCTGGAATAGATCTAAGCACTTTCAAACTGTTACTGGCCCACTTTCCCAATTCAAAGCCGCTAGCCCTGAATAAATAAACCAACTGCCGAAATAAATTAATAGCTTCCTCAGGTGTACACGATCCAGTGACTATGTAATCTACATAGATGTCTCGTTCAACCAATCTAGAGGCAAGAGGAAAATTCTCTTGCTCATCAGACACCAGCTGTTTCACAACACGAAGTGCAAAGAAAGGTGCAAGTTTAACACCGAGGAATACCGTGTTTAATTGGAATGTTTGAAATTTGTCTCAAGGAAAGAAACGCCAAACAATTTGTTGATAAAAACGATGTTCAGGGTAGATTCATCCCTATTTGTCGGTACATTTCTTGATGTCTGACATGAGTGCTACAGTATTAACAGGCAAGTTAAGTAGAATTTCAAAGCGAGATTCTAGATGTAGATTTAAAGCTAGCGTTGAATACCACTCTTAATTTAGTAGTAGTGCTATCAGGATTAAAAACACAATGATGGGGAATGTAATATGATGGTAGAGAAGCATCGATGTTAGGAGCAAAGACATGTGACCTTGGTCCAAGTAATCTTCCATAGAAGTACAATATTCTTTGTTAAGATCAGGTTTCTATTGTAGTCTTTTTCCAAGAAATGTGTTTCTCCTTATTGTGCCAGAGCGAGTACCTTCTAAAGAAAGAGGATCGTGTTGAAAATGCAGTGCCACTGAATAGCGTGCAGTACTATCTCTAGAATGGGTTTGACAAAATTATCTTCACAACATATTTCTTCATGACTCAAAACTAGTTTCTTAGGTATTTCCTCTAAGGGCCAAAATCTTTGCACCAATTTATCTAACCAAGAATACAAGAAGACACAAAAGGTGTGAGGTTGTTATGTGTAATTGTTGTCCGACCCATAAAAAGCCACCCAAAGCTTGATTCTAGAGCAACAGGTGTGTCAAGATACCCAAAAAATGTATTTGTACCAACGATGTAGGGATATAACTCAGCTCCCACTAGTCCTTCGATTTCTCTTTGGAGATGAAATTGAATATCTGCTAGAGTCAAGCCTTTTAAGTGTGACCAGTTTTCTGAAGTTAAAGTAATGGGGTATTTGACTATCTTATCAATAATCAATGCAATAATGCAAATACTAGGATTGGATACGAATCAAGATTGAATTGTAAATGAAGTTGTTCCTCTTACAGGGTGCACGGTTTTACTAATGCCATTAACGGGATCCTTGAGTTTATGTCTTGGAAGACCTAATATCTTGAGACAAGACTCTGATAAAATTAGCTTGACTGGCCGAGTCCATGACCTATATTATTACATGAAAATTGCCATCAACATCAGGGATATACAAAATTACGGTTGAAAGAACTGTTGTCTTCAGTGAAGGAGCAGACTCCATTGTAGTAGAAGCCATAAATACTTATGTAACGGAAGGAGTCAAGGAAGCTTCAATTGTTTCGTTCACGTGAGATCTATTCTCAAAATGTAAAAGTGGATGAAGTTTTGACTTGCAATGAGTGCAAACTATCAATGAACAACAAAGTGTTGCTGTGTGAATGAGCAAGACAGTTAATATAAAGTTGTTTTACTAGTTGAAACCTTTATGTAGGGGTGAGTTTAGTGAACACTTGACAACAATAGAGGGGATGAGTTTATTCACACATCAAACACTTATTTAAATAAGTCGGGTATACTTTGGTTGCCCTCTTCATCTCAGGTGGTCAACAGGAGCATTCTGTGGCATTAGCCTTTTGTGCCAACCACGAAGGAATGGAACCCCTTTTGTCTAGGCTTGTCATGACCTTGAATACTGTATGATTTACAAGTAGATGCAAGTGATAAGGTATCTTCAATTTGATATTTTCTTTCTAGAAATTAAATAAAGTCCTTTAGGCTAGGAAATGATGTGTCCTGTAACACAGTTTCCCATTGTCTCCTTGTTGAAGGGTCCAGTTTGTTGGTCACAATAAATAGTAACAATGTGTCCCGTTTATCTACTGGCAAATTCTGAAGGCATGTTCATTCAAATTGCTTAGCAATCTCCTAAGTTTATTTGGAGAATGTTTTGAGATGGCTGGGAAATTAAGAAGTTTGTCTAGATAGAAATTACAGATTACCTTTGGGTTATCATATTTAACCTTAAGTGCATCTAAAAGGCAGCATGAAAATCAGCTTTCCCTAATGTGAGATTTTTCACCATAGAAAGTGCTTCCTCTCTCAGATGTGACTTTAAATTAGAAAATTTGACAACATCTGGTTATTCATTATTAAGTTCTACAAAATGGTGAACTAGATCATAAAACTCAGGCCACTCAAAAATATTACTATCAAAGCTATCCATTTTAATAGGAGATAGAATAATTTTGTCTGATGATGTAGGACTGCCTGATAAAGGAACAAGTTCATGATGTGATTATTCAGCTTGTTTATGCTTAGACAATGTTGAGTCATGAAACGATCATAAATAACAATAAAGCAGAAATATGACAGCATAAATGCCTCTTGTTCTATAGCTTTGTCACTCATAGATGGATTATTCCCTTTAGAGAAGAGAATGGTATCTAATTCAATAATTGCATTTTCAAATTTATCTCTCGTTGAAGATAATTCAAGTACATATGATTGTACAGGATGAAGACTATATGGGTGTGAAAGATATTCTTTAGCTTTATTTATCTTATCAAACTTTTCATTTGATTGAGTGATGAGGTAGTTTTGTTTACATAAACAATTGCCATTGTGACTTAGTTTGAGAACCTATTAAAACAAATTGGGCCTAAAACTAAAAATCTGGTTTTAACAAAGCCTGACAATATATAAAGGCAAGAATATGGGCCTAGAAAGATAGGCTGTTAATATAATAAACTTGCAAATTTGAGCTTAACAAAGAGAGAGGTTTAAACAATAATGAAAAACACATCTTGCATATATTTAGAATAACCAATAAAATAATCCGCGGTCTGGAGGTCCAATGAACATTGTGGTAGCCAGCATAATCTAGAATTAGACCATGTATAAAATTTTAGAACAAGGAAGGACTCACCTGAAGAATGTTGTTCTATAAAAATGAGATTTTAGGTCCTTAGGCTTTAATTTCCCCAATAATTAATAATTTATTTCATCTCCACCTTCCACACTTCCACCATTATAAAGTAGGACAAGGAATAACCCAACTCAACCAAACCAAATTCACTTAATAAAACCAACATGTTGTTTCTTGGAAAGCCATAAACCAACTGGCAGAAATGGTAAAACAAAAGAGAGGGGACCTGCCTGTCCAATCAGGAGAGAGAAGGTCTCTCACTGGAGAAGTAATAGAAAAAGAATGGCAATTCAAAATTAAAACAAACAGAGTAAATAACAAGCAAAGTAAACATAGTACATTTGTACTTTAATAAAACAAAGATAATAATAAATTTGCATCCAAGACTGAACGTAAAAGATTTCTTAAATCAAAAGGTAAAAAAAAAAAAAAAAAACTCTCTTAAGGGCCTTGCATAGCCGCATAGTTAAATACTCAATAAATAGAGAGTGAATGTTAAAGTTGAACTGAATCAACCTGTGAAAGAAAATAACTATCCCAGTCCCAAGACGCCGCAAACTTAATACATGAAAAAGTTCCCTGAATTGACCTTAGGGATCTCACCTACAATACATATGAAATAATCATGACCTAAGGACAATACAACCAGAGAATCCATATTTCTGTTTTACAAGAAAAACAATAGAATAGCTTTCTCCAGGGTAAACCTCTCAAAGCCAACCTTAAGGGACTCGCCAACCATCCAAAGAAATTATCTTGTTAATTAAATAATCCCAAAGAATCATACTGACCATTTAAAGATAAATAATGGAGAACCTAGCAACTTGTGAAAACTCCTCGTGGTTGCAAAAGGATACGTATTTAAGTTTGCTTATGTCAGTGAGCTATTTACAAAAAGTTACATATTTAACACGGGTGGGCACCATTACATCGCAAGTCCATTACAATGCATGTCCATTACATCGCGTTTTAGGAACAAATACATTGCAGGTCCATCACGTCGCATTTCCCCCACCTCTCTATACACAGCTAACCCTACTCTGACGTACAACCAATAGGATTGAAGAGGCGTATATATACAATTACATCGCATGTCCATTACATCGCAAGTCCATTACATCACATGTCCATTACATCGCGTTTTGGGAACAAATACATTGCAGGTCCATCACGCCGCATTTCTCCACCTCTCTACACACAGCTAACCATATTGGCTAACACGATCCCAACAAGTTGTGTTACAATATAAACGCACTCCCAACTTGTTGGGGATGTTGGCCAACATGTTGATGTTGGGCGAGCTGGTTAGAGCCAACAAGTTGTGTTGGGTTGTGTTGGAACATTTGTTAGAGATAATAAACGACCAACCCAACATGTTGGCTGAGTCGGGAGGTTCGAGTTGAATGAGGGTCTAACCTAATCAACTTTGCCAACAAGGGGAGTCAGGCACATAATCTGTTCAACCAAACCTGCCTTCATAGTGAGAGTGAAGCCTCGTTTATTATGTAACAAGTTGGATCCAACATGTTAAAGACATTCATGTGGAAAAGTAAGCTGTGTTTATTCTAGCCAACTTGTTGGACCAAAATCCTGGTTCCTCCATCTTGTTTTTAATCAGTCTACACATTTCTAGCCATGGATAACGACGTATTATTTGCCGTTTCTTCATTTATTATGATGACAGGAAGTGTACTCTTGCAGAAGAACCAAAACTTAAGAAACGGTAGGGCGTTCAAATTTTTTTTTTTGCTAAACGTCGAATTGAAGGTGTTTATATGGTAACAATGAGTTACCTACATTTGTAAAGTGGAGTTTATAGCTTTGTATACATGAGACATCACAAATAACAAAATACTTTTGATATAGATCAATTAAGAATCTAGTAGCCGAAGCTATTATTATTTATTCTTTTTAGTGAGGAACTCTCCATCTCCATCAATTCTGAAAATTGAAAAATGACACCTGAACACGGTCCCGGGTTCGATTCACGTGTCTAGGTGTAATTTTTCCATTTTCAGAATTTAAATCAATTAGTTTAACTGCATTAGCCTTGTTCCATTCCATGATCACAAAATTATACTAGCCCCGATTTTAAAAGTTAAACTAATCTGAAAATAAAACACATGCTTCACCAAGGTAAGACACTCATTCAACTCGATAGCGCATGCGCAGAACCTCCCAACTCGGCCAACATGTTGGGTTGGTTATCTCTAACAAATGATCCAACACAACTTGTTGGCTCTGACCAGCTCCCAACATGTTGGGCGTGCGTTTTGATATTGTAACACAACTTGTTGGGATCATGTTGGCCAATATGGTTAGCTGTGTGTAGAGAGGTGGAGAAATGCGACGTGTTGGACCTGCGATGTAATTGTATATATACGCCCCTTCAATCCTATTGGTTGTACGTCAGAGTAGGGTTAGCTGTGTATAGAGAGGTGGGGGAAATGCGACGTGATGGACCTGCAATGTATTTGTTCCTAAAACGCGATGTAATGGTATACACCCATTTAACACATTGAAAACAAAACCTATTTTACTTCGCTTCCTGCAGCAACCAAACAACTCTGTAGGACATACAGTTCCCCTTACACACAAAGATTTAAAATCTCTATGAATTTAACTAATGCATAATAAGACAGGTGATTTCGTAGATTGTCCTTAACCACCTCTCTTCCATAGGCCAAAAGAATGTTATACAAATTACTTGTACAAATGCAATTTTCACGACTGTTCGAAGATCCATAATGTCTAGAATATCTGAGATGTGTTCACTGGTTGAATCATGTAGAAAATAGGATCTTGGTTTGGATTCGAACCCCAGTTATTTAGACGTGTGTCTGTGTGTGTGTGTGTTTGTGTGCAAGAAGTGGATGAATTAAGGGTGGGTGGGGAAGCTGTTCAATGACATGTTCAACTCTCAATAAGAATTTACCTCTTCGTTGACGTAGCTATCGCCTCTTCCGCACGTCTGCCTGGTAACAGGGTTTTCTTGGTTCAGCTAGGTGCGTGTGCATAGTGATGACAAGCCAAAAGACATGTACACCACAATTGCTTGATATTCTGTGTCGTCCTTAGCCAAGGGGTAGCTAGCGCTGGCGTATTATGTACACACTTCTGTACAGGTGCCGGCCAGTGATGGGCACAATCGAGTAAAATAAATCGAGTTACTCGATTGTGTTGTGTAATCGGTTGTACTCGATTCTTCCGGGATTACTCGAGTAACTTTACTCGGTCCTTGTTATTCTTTTATTTACTCTTTTCTTACCAGCTGAGTGAGAATCGACCTTATAGACTGGACTGTTTACCATGCTATTTCCATTTAAAAGGCATATTCCCTTAGAGCTCATTTTTCACCAACAGTTTCTGCCGCTACGCAAAAATGACCCTTAATGGTTTAAATGTTGCCCATGCATTTTCAATACAAAATACTGGCAGATGTAAAGTGCACAATCGAAAAGCATGCTAACTAAGGTTATAACATTTCCGATTCTTTGTAAAAGTACTCGATGAAAGTTACTCGATTCTTTTTACTCGCACCTCGGCAGTTTTATTTCCACAATCGGAACCAATTATTGTCTTTCTTAATTTATTGATTACTAGATAGCTGTTGCCCGCGGCTTTGCTCGCGTGGAAGTTGATTATATACAAATACGAAAATATACATATGTATTTACAGATTAATTTAAAATATTACGTTACGTTGATGACCATAACTTGACCTCAGATCAAAAATAATGCAAGTCCGATACAAACTTTCACCCCCTTTTTCATCCCTTATTAAATAAAATTTCCAAAATTCCTGAAACACGTATTTATTTGTTTTACGTCAATAACCGAAATACAAAATTTTGTTTATGTAACTTTCAAAATGACGGACTTTCATACATATTATCATCCCCTATTTTGACCCCTTTGGGGTGGAATTTTCTAAATTCCTTTATAAAACTGAATATTTGATCGAAGATAACATATTTAAAAAAAATCACGTCCTACCGTCTGTTTAGGTTATACGCATATTGGAATTACTCTACTGGAGTGGGGATGAGGAGGGAAGCATTTTAGAGGTGATCTAACCGCATTTGCGTAGAAGAAGAGTGGGAAACCATTTAGGAACAAACCGTCCCAATAGACCCATCCAGGATTCGAGCCCCGCTCTCCCCGTCAACAGACCAGTCTAACACGAGAGTGAAGCCTTAGACCATCGGGCCTCATAAGTAATGATAGCACAAATAAATGTTTTCCCTTTTAAAAAAGTACAATTATTATGAATTTATTTAGCAAGAATTTAAAAAGAAGTTTATTTTATTAAAAAGATAAAAAAAAATGTTAATCTTTTTTATTGTGAGACTTCTTAAAACGCATACTTTTGTATTGGACTGTACATGCAACATGAAACCTGAAGATAACACTGTCAGTGTCAACTGCCCCCTACAGGAAGGGATTATGGACTTGCTATTAGTATCGAATTCCATTGCAAGACTCCCGAGTAATGTTGTCAAACCGATTGCCATGGGACGATTCAAGTAGATGATTCGTTAAAAATTACTCGAGTAACTTTACTCGATTACTTGATTCTTTTTAAAGAGAATCGAATAATTACTCGATTCCTAGAATTACTCGATTGTGCCCATCACTAGTGCCGGCTATGGGACTCCTCCCCACTACCGCCATCCTCCACCAGCCTGTGCTTTTATAGTATCGCACTGCGAGACTTGTGGAAGGCCGAGAGGCAGCAGGAGTGAGAAAGAGTTGCCCGGTCAACCTTTATTTGTTCAGACAAGAGGATACATTCTATACAAAGAGATATGGACACTTAATTTTAAGGAATCTCGTAGTGCTGTGTTGTCCTGGTTCTGCTATTTCCATCGCCCGCGTCCTCGTCTTGTGTATCCGCCGATAGGTCCTCCCCCGTCGTCTCTGCTTCTTTGGTATCGAAACCCCGAGACTGGTTGCACCGGTGGAGGGACGAATCCAGGCGGGAACACGGCCGCTGATGCATCATCACCCGAGGCTGCGATGGCGGTGGCCCATCTTCGGATGATCGCAATGTAGAATGTGTTCATCCGGTGGAACAGCGTTTGTCTCATGGATTGGGGCAGTGATCTGTAATCTGCGGCGAGGGCGAGCAGGAAGTTAGATTGGTGTTTGTCGCGTCCGGTGGGTAGCTCCGCGGTCTTGGCTTTCAGGGCCAAGGCCAGCCGTAAAGCGACGGTCTCCTCAATGTCTAAACGCCCTGTTTCCGGTGGCAGTAGTGACTCCCAGACCTCAGCCGTCGGGATGAGCTGAGAGGTTGCCGTGCACTGGTGTCCTTGCACATCCTGGGGCTGAGCAGATCCATCTCTGGGTACAGATCTTGCTAAGGCAGTAGGCCCTTACTCACTGAATGGCATCTCAGATTTCCTTTACAACACTCTTGGCAGTTACAGCCTGCCCGCAGACATGATTCACCTTGTAACTGGTAAGTGTCCATAGCGAGCATAAAGATGAGAAACATTAGAAAAATCCATATAATGGTGAATTTGATTTATTTCATAAAATTTTGAGAAAAGCTATAAGACATCTCAGAAGATGTTAATGAACTATTAGAAGCAGGTAAGGAAACATTTGTGTGGAATGTGTAACAGAACTTGTAGAATGTACGAAGAAACCTCCTTTATATGCTACAAATATCCTTCCCTGCATGAAATGGAGACTAGGAGCTAAAGTCTTGAGGTTCATCGATGGAAGTGGTACCTCTATCCTGCCGGGGGTCGACTCTCCACTTCAGTAGACTCTATTATGTCATGATGATGCAAATTCTTCTAGTACAGCTTTCAAAAAGGATGGAGGGAGGGAACCGATACACAAAGACAATACATCACTAAGAGCAGTCTAAGCCACTTCTCTAACTCACTAAAACACTTACTGTATCGCATTGGAAACTCAAAAATTCATAGCTGCACCGTCAAAGGTACGCCACCTATCACTATCTTGAGCTAGTTATATCAAGTCCCCCTCATTACACCCTACCCCTATCTTGAGCTAGTTATATCCAGTCCACCTCATTACACCATACCCCTATCTTGAGCTAGTTATATCAAGTCCACCTCATTACACCCTACCCCTATCTTGAGCTAG
>CABFVZ010000056.1:64548-91183 GCA_902151445.1 Timema monikensis
CCCTATCTTGAGCTAGTTCTATCCAGTACAGCTCATTACACCATATCCCTATCTTGAGCTAGTTCTATCCAGTACAGCTCATTACACTATATCCCTATCTTGAGCTAGTTCTATCCAGTACAGCTCATTACCCCATATCCCTATCTTGAGCTAGTTCTATCCAATTCACCTCATTAAATGATATATTTCAGGTCCATTCTACTCTAATCCTCCCAGTTGCACCAAGGTATTTCCACTCAATATCCTGAACAAGGTTCTAGATTCAACTATCCTAATAAAGTCTTGTGATGAGTATGTGATAAGCAACACATCATTATGTAACCTTCTCTAAAATATCTTCATCCATTTTTGGAGTTTATTTCTTAAACACCTTTTTTCCGAGCACCCTTTTTTTCATGTTAGGTAAAATACCATGTTTCACAACCATAAAAGAACAGCTGGTAAAACTTTGGTTTTGTATATTCTGAGTTTTCATCCCATAACAGCAGGCGACAGGTTAACAACTTAGTGATTGAGTAATATCATGAATTTCCATACTGTATACTTTCGCTAATTTCCACTCTATTAACATTATTGCTAGTTAAAATGATACTAATTATTTAACTCATTAACCATGTCAAATAATGTTTTTCAGGGCAATATCTAAATTATCATTCTCACTCTGTGTGTTTATATACTCATTCTTTTCAGCATTCACTTTTACACCTATTTTCTTAATAGCTTCTATTAAAATGTGTGTATTTCTTGGTACAGTTTCCTTACTAATGCTCAACAAATCTAAACATTTGCATATCCTTATAGTTCCATTGTACTGTTTAATGTCAACTCTTCCCCACTCTCATACACTACTATAACGCTAGCTTAAAAAATAAAGAGGAAAGGGCATCATCTTGTTTCAACCTATTATGTATATCAAAAATATCTGATAAGTGAGATCCAACCCTTACCCTACCACGCGTATCAGTCAAACACCCCAATTAGCTTAACAGGTTTTTTTGGGTATCCCAAACTTAAATAAACTTAATACAATTTGTTTCTTTTAACTGAATCATGGGCCTTTTTAAAATATTTGTATAGTGTACAGTAGCCCCAAGGCTTCTTTGGTACTGACTGACAGCTAAAAGCTTTGAAAAGTTACCAGGCCAAATTATGTATCCCTACGCAGAACCATATGATCTGCGAAAACATGTGTTTAGCAGCTGTCACTTCTGCCAGTCAAAATTTAGTTCTATATCTAAATGTTGACTGTCAGAAGACAGCAGCTGTGAGCTGTCGGTCAGCACCAAAGAAGCCATGGGGCTACTGTATTTACCGCTATGTAGTATTCCCAGTTTTTCTAATATTTTCCGAATAGTAAGACTCTTACCGTTGTTGATCTATTTCATTGAGATCCATGCTGATGATCCCCAATTATTTCCTCAGCCTATAATGTCACTCAAAATTAGCATGTTGGTAGCAGTGGGATACCTCTATAGTTATTACAATCTGTTTTATCTCCCTTTTTTAAAATGGGTATTATTATACTTTCTTTCCATTCTTGTTGTAATACATTATGGTTCCATGCCAATGGTGAGGAAGTTGAGGTTCAAATCTCAGCCAGTTTTATATTGTTTTTTTCCCAAATATTTTTCTACCCTTCCTCCACAGACATGCGGCTACATTTTCTGTAAATTATACCTTCCCTATTATACTTTACTCCAGTTGTGTAAAATGCAGAAAACTTGAACGCATAGTAAGATGCAGTGGATATAAAATAAAACAAGGTCAGAACTCAAATCCTGACTTGTGGATGTTTTTACAACCACCCTAGATATAGATGTGGATACATGTCTTCTTAACTACCCTCCTCATCTTCACCTCATAGATTTTGTGTTAAATGTGCATATACACATACAGAAAATATTCTAACCAGCATGTTTTACAATTTATAAAATAAATGTATAATTCTCTCCAACAACTTATTTTGAGTTGGAGTGATTGCATTAATCTACTAGCTACTATTTAAAATATTGATTAGCTAAACTTAGAAACTTTTCATTGTTATATTTCATATTGTAATTAATGAACGAATATCATAAAAAATGTTTATTTTACCATGTTAGTTGTTTGCCGGTAGTTTAAATACCTGGTGAGCTATTTCCCTTTTGAAGCAACTTTTTATCGGTATTTTCATCTATCAAGACTGGATTGTCAATGACAGGAAGATCACATTTAAAATCCAGATTTGGTGTAGTGAGGGTGGTTTTTCTTAAAATGGTTTCCCCCTCTCCCTCCATGCAAATGTGAGTGCACTTCTTCTAAATGCAGCCATCCTCATTCTTAACATATTAGCATAATTAGTTTACATGTGTATAGCCCTGACAAATAGTGAGATGCGGTGATAAAAAAAACCTCTTTCAAAGTGGGTCGAATCCACTATTTTATGAATCTGAATCTTGGGAAAAAAATAATAGAAACATTAGAGGAAATATAAATATACTAAGATAATAGAAAATACAAATGGTAACTAAATGTTAACATTCTTTTCTTATAATACATTAATTAAAACATTCATACTTTCAGTTAAGTGTTAAATTACTGGTGTGGGGTATAGTTATCAAGTTCATCCTATAGTAATTATAATTGGTAATGGACCGCTATTAAGCAGTATTATAGCTCTAAAACCAATTTCACTTGGAACATTGAAAAACAAAATTACACAAATGAGTTTCAAATCTTAAATTTTCTTGAATTCTCGAATATCTTGGATTCCCATCCTTAAGTTTATTTTCCCAGTAGTCCCATGGTCCCATTCTTAAGTTTATTTTCCCAGTAGTCACAGTAGTCACAGTAGTAACACCTAGGATTTGGCATCATAAGTACAAGTAATTTTATTCATTTAGTTTCTTCCAAAATGAATGTGAATCAACAAATCTAAATCCATAGCTCTGATCAACAATTTTCAAAATATCACAACTCTATAAAACACTTATTTTGAACAAATGTATTTTAACTGATGTATTTTGTTAAACTTGTCTACACATTAGTTGGACCAACACAATGGTTGTGGGAACTAGAACCTCATGATGTGGCCAGAAATTATTATATCAATATTATCAGTTCAAATCCCAATTTGAATCTCTGTGAACCCAAAGCCTTTACAAGCCTTACTAGTTGTGAAAGCGCAAAATGAGGTACTAATGAATATTAGTCCCAGGTGGCAGTTACCACCCGTTTGTGAAAAGTGCCTAAGAAAACTCACACCATAACAAGATTGTTTTTATGTTATTGTCCAAGCATCAAATGAATTAATTACAAGATAAATAATGGCACATTAAAACAAATTCAGGCTAGGAAGAAAAAGTTACTTCAAATTGTGATATTTGTATTCATTGTTTTGATTTTATTTTATTGAAACAACACATTATTATTGATACTGCCTAATAAAATTGAGTTTAATTTAACATATTTGTACATTAATTTTATTTACAGAAAAAAATAATTTAGTAATAAAATGGTTCCTTCTGTTCAATTTGATTTTTCAAAATAATTTACATATATCACATAGATTTATTAAATTATTTTTAGCGAAACCAATAAACCTTAAAAATTATTTTGAAAATGTTTATAAGCATGATATGACTATATTCTACTTATTTTTAAGAATAAAATATTAATGTTCTTTGAATCAATATCGTTTTTAAACAACTTTAACATGTTATTTAACTTTTTGGAGTCAACCTCAGTTGTCTTGGGATAAAGTGCTCACTTCAAAACCAAATTTACGTGGGTTCAAACCCTGCCGGGGTTGATGGATTTTTATTGAGCGATAAAAATCCATAGCACAACTTTCTTCAGCGGGAAAGTCCGTTGGTTCCATGTTGATTGTGGCAACTAAAAGAACACTGAGAGGTATTGAAAATACCTTTTACGGAAGAATTGGAAGATCCTTTAGCCCTTGCTCATAGACATTCTAATGTTCTGATACAATTATTCGGTTCAGGAAGTGCACGTTATTCCTCAAACAAATGGGGAAAATACTTTTTTGGATAGGCCAACTTGTAGAGAAACTCACTGTATGTTGAGAATGCGTTGCTCCTCTAACCAAGATGATGCTTATCAAGCATTTAAAGTTATGATCAAAATTAATTTATTCAGGGTGCCTGGGAAATATTAAAAAAATAGAATTATTAAAATTTAAACAATATAGCATGATAAATTTTTTAGACAATTTATTTAGTTCACACAGAAGAATTAGTTTGAGTCTAAAATACAGTCGAATATACATAAGAGAGAAATTTCTCTTAAAACCTAGTGTTTGAATATTAATCCAATTTGTTAAAAAACTAAGATATTCATAATTTCACTGACAAATACATTTTTTATTTAATCTATAGCTATAAATGAATTAAAACTAATCACGAATTTCCAAACACAACTTACTAATATTTGACAATCATAAAAATCAACCATACATAAATGTAACTAAACAATCCATTTCAGAATCTATTTTATTTCAAATGGAATGATAAAAGATGACGATGAAAGTTTCCTTTTTGATGTGTCTTGTATGAGCACAGATCACATTGAAACTGTGGTTCATGCCCGCATTCCCGCCGTTGATGACTTTGTAGTGAATTTCTCAACTTGTATGTCTTGCCACATCTGCTACACAGATAGTTTTGTGGCTCAGAACAACTTCCTTCCTCATAGCACTCGGGTCGCTCGTTTATCCATCCAAACTCTATTTTCGTTGATAAATTATTTTCAACCCATCCTCTTAATCTGTAGTTAGCACCAGAGCCAATTTCTGGAAACAATGAATGGAAGATGTATGTTATGCATTTAAATATTCCATTTCTCATAATGAGCAGTGACCTAGCCACAAATATGTGATAAAAGAAAGAAGGTTGAGTGTTTGTGAATTATACTTTTTCAGCACAGCAAGAAACTGGACCAATAAACTGTGGAAGGTATGCACATAAGTGGTAGTTTTCTATTCAATTCATTTACTGTAATTTAAACAAACTTTTCATTGTGTTTGAACACACTATACAATTTATAATCATAATACAAATTACTACAATTATGTATATTAAATAACTTCTCTTTAATTTCCATTGTGAAAATTGCTAGAAATGTGTTGATTGAAGTCCTCTAAATCAGGAGTATTCAACCTGGGGTGCACG
The DNA here is from genome assembly GCA_902151445.1 of Timema monikensis. Lineage (NCBI taxonomy): Eukaryota > Metazoa > Arthropoda > Insecta > Phasmatodea > Timematidae > Timema > Timema monikensis. The sequence goes on from CABFVZ010000056.1 coordinate 69,717, forward strand.
TGTCTTCGGGGGCTCATGAAGACATCTTGGAGATTATGTTAAATTTAAATATGTATATTATGTATGATGAACTTTGAATAATCAGGGCCAGATTTAGAGTTAGCCACAAGAAACCCGGATGTAAGGGTGCAATCTGGCGCGGGGGGGAAGGGGGGGTTCCTCTCTCTCTCTCTCTAGATGTAGATTATAGTATAGAACAGTGGTTCAGAATTACCTACCAGTCAAGAACCCCTCAAGAGGCTCTTTGAGATCGATGAAACACCCACTTTTTCTAATCATTAGAATCTAATCTATTCTATGAATTTGGCACAGTAAATCCGAATCAAATGTGATTTTACATACTTTTATTTTTACATTATTATTATTATTATTAGCATCGCGTCTTACTACCCGTTCGGGTTATACGCACTTACGCTAATGTGTAATGGTAGGGTGATTGTGAGATGAAATGAAGGACCTACAGTTTAACGTGGAATCCGAACCACGGTGGAGGCCTGGCATTCCCCACATTCACAAGATGTCTTGTCAGAGGTGAAGGAAGGGTTTGGAAATCAGATTTTTTTTTTACACTAACTCTAGTTGTAATAATAATAAATATAATAGTTAACACAAGAAAGATTACCTAGGCCTACATGATAATTTATTAGTTATGAAAAAGTTCAAATTTATTCATTTAGGTCTAGTATTAGTGAGATAAGTGAAACTCTTCCTTTTCCCCATCACTTCTTGAAGATCAGTTTGAAGGCTGGACTCTTTGACTCAAAAATCTGAATGCATGTTATGTCTATTTCTATACTTGTTTTTCATGTACCAGTGTTGAAAACGCCTGTTCAAACCGGTACGTTGTAGAAAAAGGCAGCAAATGTTTCAATGCTTTTACTCCTTTTATATTTTGCGGTTAAGTGGAATAGAGCACTAGGCTAAATCATGGTTTAAATTAGGAGGGTTAGCCAGCACACTTACCTTGGTGATACTGGAGTAGAAATTGTGTTTGTGTGTTTTTTAATGTTATATCTAAAGAATTTCTACTCCAGTATCACCTAGGAAAGTTTGCTGGCTATCCCTCCTAATTTAAACCATCCTTTTATATTTTGTGATCCTATCATTTTCCCCCTTTTTTTCTACATTTATTCACATAATTATGCTCATTTTACATTAATTGTATATGCTAGTGTATATAATAATCACAACTAAAAGGAACCAGTTATTTGAACTATCACCTTTTTGTTTCCAATCTTGTGTTTCATGGAGTTGTATCATTCTTTGCCGGCTCAACAATTTCTATGTGCAATTCAGGGATGTCACTTTATATTTCATTAAAAAATAGAATATGTATTTCATATTGCAGATTATAATTGACAAAAATAAGTATATGATAAAAGGTGCTCAAGAAGATTCAACTATTCAATATGTGGAAATGGATTGCTATGCCTGCATTAAGACAAGAGTATTCTGTATTGTATGGGCAATTAATGTAACAACAATTTGTCACAAATATTTAAAAAGTCAAGAATAAAAATAAAAATTACCTATCTTCGATATCACACATTTCCGAGGTAACGTTATTGTGGACAAAATACCCAATGGGCATCAACCAATAAATTTCCTAATGACTTACATGAGCATCAAACCCATTGCGTAGAAAAAGATGGTGGTGTAACATGAATCAGAGAATGGCTCCCAATCATGAACATAGCATTAATTCCTTTTAACCCAGGTTACACTCCACAACCATTTCAATTACTGGAGATGTGATAAATAGAAGATATGATTTTGTTATTTATTCAGAAACCATTGGGTACTGATAGGTACACAAAGAAAGGTGTTAGTTTTGTCTTATTTAGTTTGCTGGCAACCTGAAGGCCAGGATTTTAATCTCAGCTGGATGTACTGAGATGTATCTCACACACTCTTAACGCAAATGTGACTACACTTACTCAACGCTATATTTGTCTCACTCTACCCCATTAGTGTGAAAGTAGGGTTAACCCATAAATGTATTACAACATGAAGCATTTAATAAAAGTTATTTGATCAATGATAAAGAAATATGAATGAACTGATATAAAATAAAATGTTAAATAATTTGAGTAATAAAAGACAATGTAATGATTTTGAAACACTATTTGATGGAAGCAAATGATATTAAATCATAATATTCACATTTAATAAATAATTGTTTCAAAATATAAAACTTTTAGGAAAATCCTGTCATTTGTTCCCTAGAGTTTTATTATGGTACATCATACTATAGTATATCATGACAACATAGTAGTCAATTGTAGTTAGCAGCCAAGCTAAAATTTTGCTATCTAGCAAATGTTATACTGTTTAGACTTTTAAGCAGTACATTGAATTATACATTTTTTGTGAGTTAATGTTTCTTGATGACCCACTTTCATTATCTTATATTTTAATTTAATTGAAGAAATATCTGTAAATGTTTGATCAACATAATTCACTTCTCTTATTTAGATTTAGAGAGCACTTTTGATGTCAAACATTATTGTCAGTCTTGAGTGGTTGAGTCAGTGTTGTATTGTTAATTTAAGTTTAGGTATAGATAGATATGAGAAATTCTTAGGGCCAGTTTCATAGTCAAATTTAGTACGCCTCAAGTGCGGCGCTACACTAAGTACATGACGACACCTACCTAAACCAGAATGGAATGGGCCGTTCTCACATAGGAAACTGGCCCATTCCATTCTGGTTCAGGTAGGTGTCGTCATGTACTTAGTGTAGCGCCGCACTTGAGGCGTACTAAATTTGACTATGAAACTGGCCCTTAGGCTGCATGTACATAGATCATAGTATTGTTCATTGTTGTATGTTCAATGATTTCCTTTAAAAATAAGTCATGGAATAAGTTATAAAAGGTTTACTGTTCTTCTAATTCTAATCATATTTTAACATAGTTAGTTTTTTTTAAATCATAGAAACTCAAAGTAGAAAGACTAGAAGGTGTAATTTTATCTTGTTCATGGATACATAAATAAGCCATTTGCTATAGAAATGTTAGTTTAATATGTTTATTAAGTCAATTTAAGATGAAACAATCAAAATAATGTCAAGTTAAAATAATTCTCTATTATTAATAAAGAAGAAATTATAGAAGCAAATATATATATATATATATATATATATATATATATATATATATTTTTAGTCACTTGAAATCAACTGTTAATTTCTCACTTTATGATATTATTACTAATATATAAGATAATAATTATTACAGAAGTATATATTTTATATATTATATATACATAATATGTACTATAAAATTGTGGACAACCTAAATATTTATTCTATTTAATATTGTAACAATGAATTACATTATTCAAAAAACTTGAAGATAGTATGATGACTCTTAAACACCATTTCTTTTGAATTATTAATATATAAGTGAGCATTAGTTTTTATTTTTATATAATTATTTTCTAGTCTTCCATACAATTAGCCAATATTAATTTATGTATCACCATAAAATAATGTTGGGCAAAGTATTGATCAAAATACACAATATGTATAAACTATTGCTAAGACAATTTATAGCACGAGTGGTACAGCGCTTGGATGGAACACGACTAAGGGTTTATTATTTGAAAAAACCTTTTAAGACTAAATTCATGAGACATCTGTCGGCGTTATAGTGAACTACAAATGTAAACAAACATGAACGTTTTGACGGTAATAATTGAACGCCAACAAATAATAACAATAATCAAGCAATAACTAGTTACAATTATTAATTTAATCATACACAAATTTAGGCAAAGTCATAATTTTATGAAAAGGAAAATTCATATAAATAAACAATAAAAGAAAGATTTTAAATAATAATTTTAGGCTTTTACAAAAATGTTTATATGAGTTTTGTTTTGTAGAAATTACTAAATATGATAATATATGTTGTAATATATTATCGGCAAGAATGCCAAGCTATATTTTAACTTATTACTTGGATGTTGGAGGTCGTCAAATATCAAAATATGCTCCTTTATATATGTATTTCTTTTATGTCTAACATTTTATGTCAACTGTTAAATTTATATTTATTTAGAATCAAATAGCTGAAGCTATTATCTGCTTTTGGAGAGGAATTCTCCATCTAGATATCATATTCTGAAAATTTGAAAATTGAAAAATGACACCTGGACACGGGTTCACTTCCCTTGTCCAGGTGTCAATTTTCAGAATATTATATTTATCTGTTTAAACAAAATTTTTGTTTCATAGTATGGATAGGCCTACTTTCACTTGCTTTTTTTTTAGTGTTAATATGTTTTGTATGAATGAATGTATCTGTCCAAACATGCACATTTGTCCACAGCCTTTCACTAGTATTGACTGAAACTATTTTCAAGAATATCAATATCAGACACTTTGTGTGTATTGTACATGTGTTTTTTGATGTTACTTCTTCTGTGTGACTTGTACTGACACAAGCTACATTTTAAACGAGGTTCCTTCCCACATTCATGACGCATGTGACTATTCAGAGAATTCCTCCATTTATAAACTTTACCACATCTATCACAAGGAAAACCACCCATTTCACCAAGAGGCTGATTAGTAAGGAACAAGCTGCTTTCTTCATTAAATGACCTAAAACTAATCTTCTGGAGAGAATCGTCCATTTTCCATTGTTCTCCATTACTTGACCAGTTCTTGGAGACTATTATACCTGCAAACAAATTAAATAACATTAATAAATTAGATTAATAAACAAATATTATACCTGACTACATTCTAAATGATTTCATTCTATAAATCTTTAAGTTAGAGCACCTGTTTGTATTTACTTGCAATCAACTGTTAATGTCTCACTTAAACTTAATATGATATAATTATCTACACTTTAGAAATAATTGGAAATAAATATGTGAGAGGGAAATAAACAAGAGACTTGTTCAAGTGTGCTATTTACAAATTATTAGATCATAGTAGTATAGCTTATATATTGAGTGGGCTCATCAGTGTTTTTTTGTTTCTTGATCAATGTTAAGCGAATAAACACGAATGAGGTTAAAGGAGGAGAATAAGAAGAAAGAGGAGGGTGGAAGTGTTGGATAGTTGAGTATAATAAAGTATGTCTTTTGAAACTTTGTATTTGATTGCTTTTTCAGGCACATAAACACATTGCTACCAACATGCTTTGACCATACTTACATTGCACTCCAAACCACAATTATGTCTCTTGTCCGCAAAACAAAAAGACTAAATATTCGACTTCAATAAGATCCTCCCAAATCCTCTAAGAAGTGGTTGGACATTCTTTAAAACTCAATGCCTCAACAATTCTGCTTGCAACAGAGATTTATTAATAATATCCCTATTTTTTTGGTTATTTTTTTGTGTGCTATATTTCTTAAGAATATGAATTAGATATTTGTGATGAAAACTTGATAAGTGATGAGAATCCAATACTTTTCCCTTATTATTAACTCTAAAAATAGAGTGCTTGTGCCTTGAAAAACCTTAAAGTCTGTGACTTGGAGTTAAACTAGGGACATATTACAGTGGAAAACAAGCACTTAATTGTTTTTATTCATGATAAGACCATGAAAAATCACTACGATTCTTGTTTTATAATCTTTAATTCTTATTTACGAAAAGTTTTTTAGGTGCGCAGACTGAAAGAGGCACAGATTGACCATCGCTTCTCCTATGTAATAGAAGAAGTGACGAGTTCCTACATATCATAATTAAATGAGGGTTTGGGAAGGATGAGACATAAGAGAAATATATTAGTTTAACAAATCTGTTTATTTAAATGTAAACAAGTGAAATATAATTACATATGTTTTAAATAGATTTTAGATCAAACAGTCCATAGTTATTTAAGACAAGTTTATTAAGTTATCATAGACGTATACTTCCTGATAGGAAGGAAAAGCAATAAGCACCTTGATGACAAGGAACTAACAGAAGTAAGATTGAACAAATAATTTAGTTTAATAACCTTAGAAATAAGGACCAACGCTCATTCTCCTACGAAGGAGCGTCTGCCTCAACATAGTGGCAGTCAAAATTAGGCAACAGATATTAATTTAAAGTTAAGACACAATACATAAAGACAATCCAGCTTAGATAATACCTGACTAAGACCTGTAAGGTCTATTCATGAATAATAGTGAAAATATAGTGAATGAAAACAAAGGGTATTGAGTCCTAATTTTATAGAGTTACTATGAAGGAAATTATATAAGCTAGCAAGCTTGAGTTAACTCCATAGAGAGTTATAAAAACCTAAAAATAATCTCCTAGAAGAGGAACTAGCATATTACAAATAGTAAATGGCGAGCTATCAGGCATCTACACGGTTAAATTACTATGGCCAATCAATTCCTATCAAGTACTGCCTGGACATTCAATAGTATATTTATATTTCCACCCTAACTTAGGCACACAATACTAGTTCAAACAATATTGGTTTACTCAATACAAATAGTGCCTGAAGGGGCCGGAGACCAAACACTATCCTCGCGGGCCACTACTACGAACTATTGTGCTCCCACAGTTTGCGCAATGTAAATAGATACACTAAAAAGAGTGACTGCTATCTCTCACTGACCTAATTAGGACATTGAACAAAGCGATAGATAACTGGATTGCCCTCATTGGGTGGTCCTAAACAAGGCCACACAGTTTAGGGAGTAAAGAATATTCCTTAGTATATAAAACAATGTCTTAAGGACTTTAGAAAAAAAGTCAGAAGCAATGACATACTGAATCATATTGTATGGACCAAGATATATAGAGCATAGAGCTCATCATTCTAAACTATGTCTTATGGGCATAGGAAAACAAGTAAGATATTCTGTCAACTAAACTATATCATATGTACATATAAAAATAGTTAGAACTCTAACAATCCAAACTATGCCTTATGGGCATAGGAAAACAAGTAAGATATAATGACACATAAACTAAGTCATATGGACATAGAAAAATAACATTAAGACTACCATTATGCCTTAAGGGCATAGAAAAGTAGTATAATTTCCTGACTAACAAATAACTATGTCATATGGACATAGCGAAAGAATACCAAAACTCCAACGCTGAGTATAATTTCCAAATTCTCATAGTATCTGACGAGGCTTCATCAGCGACGAGGAGGAGAGACCGATGCCTCACACATTGTGGTCACCAGTAACTGGTTTCATTGATGTAGATTTACATCCGATGTGATGCTCCATCTAATTGATAAAATATAATACAAAATGTGAAGCGAGGAATTACGGTTATATAGTAACAGAACATTACAAACTCGAGGAAGGCTTGCATCTGGACACCCAATGGGGAAGGGGATTAAGTTGTGAAATTGCGCTGAATGACCACTAGCGCTCGTAGATGGTGCGGAGACCAGAGAAAAACATCTCTGCCATTTCTTCGAAGCGGGGCCTGTGAGTAAGATGTTGTTTAGCTGATGGTCCTGGCATAGTCAGCTGGGGCAGTTTCCCTGGAGCTAGGGCGTTTCCCGGCAACATAAATCCACCATGAGTTAATATCTGCCACATATTATTAGAATATATTGGCTCTTGTATTCATTGTTTTGATTGTATTTATGGTATTTTTACTGTCTGTGTTAAACAGCAGGTTTAACACACTACATACTTATGAGTATTTTTGAGCTAGATATTATAATGTATCTTGTTTTATGTAACCTCAAACTAAAAAAGTTGGTCTTACTATTCTGTTTATCTGTATCTGTTGTTACAGCTGAAATGGTTTGATAGATTTTGATCAAAATGACATTTTGATGTTTAATCATCATACCTTGAGGCGGAATAGTCATATTAATTCTAGCTCTCAAATTAAGGGTACAGTATTCTAATGGTCACTGGTTTTTGAAAGTTCAACATTTTTTGAAAATGGACAAAATTTGGCTTTAAAATTGGAATCTGGGGAGTGTTTTATATGAAAAATTACGTTGTCTATTAGTTTTTCTAGAAAAAATAAAAAAAATTAAAAGATAGTTAAAATATAGTTTAAATTACTGATAAATTATTTAGGAAATTTTATTATTATTATTATTATTATTACCAGTAAACTTTTGCAAAACTTTTGCACATTCAACTAACCCCTTCCTCCCCCTACCTACCCAAAAATAGATTTTTTAGTTTTTTTTTTGGGTGGTTGAAATTAAATACTCAGTTAAGTGTATACACAAAATAGCAAAGAGAGTTTATTTTAGGTAATTGATAGAAAAAATGTTAGATTTTTCTTTCGACTTAAATTTTAAACAAACAATGTGTTTTAACGTTAGTTGAGTGTGCTATGTCACAAGTCGGTAAACAATTCTATCCACTGATACCTTATTCATCACTGTAGGCTTTGTATTAGTTAGAAAAAAGGATATTGACAACACAAATAATATATAGGATTGTTTTTGTTATTATTGCTATCATCATCATCATTATTGTTTTTATTATTATTATTATTATTAAAAACTTAGAGGCACACTGACACATAAAGGTCATTATTGTTTTAATAAAATAGGATGCATAGTAAAATCCCTATAGGAAAAACAGTAAAGGTGATACACCTGCTAAATAAAATCGCAGGTGAACACATTACCTTAAATAGACAAAACATACATATTAAAATTCACTAAGACAAAGTAAGCTCAATGTGAGGTAATGGCCAAGTGAGCTACTCTATAAGAGTGAGACTCAAATGGAATTTAAAAGATTCACCTGACGTATAATATAGAGTAAACAAATAACTCCATCAAAGGTCACCATACAAGGGGCATACTTGCGAAACTCCATCAAAATGTGAACATTAAGGGAAGCATCATAAAGGCCACACACTAGAGGTGGATCCCCTCTCAATAAAAATCCATAGGTCATAAATGTATGTCATGAAGACCTCCTGTCTTCTAGACTTTTTAATAGAAGAGGGCCATCGCAACACACTGACCCTTATGGTCTGGAACTTGTTCTGAGAATGGGTTAGAAACCCACTGCTTTTGCCAGATGCGCAAAACCCCACGCCGAACATAACCCTTTAGATATAAAATAATGCCACCCAAAATTGCCTGAGGAAGAAGATGAACTGCATCCTTGGCTGTCTAGTCCACCAGTTCATTACCTGAGAGACCAGGTTGACCAGGAATCCAGCAGAAGATGAGCTGAGTGTTTAACAAACCAATTTTAAAAATTTGCTAGCGTATCAATTGCACGAGAAGATTCTATGAATACGGTTTGGGCAATGCCAACAGAGCACTCATGAAATCTGTGCAGATGTTGACAGAATGCTGAAATTTAAAATATACAAAACACAACTATTTAAAAGTGGCGTACAATTCAACCATAAAATCACTGACTTCACTTGGTAAATTTAATTTAAAATTGGAATTTTCTACAACAAAGGCACATCCCAGGAAGCTCCAGATTTCGAACCATCCATGTAGATTTGCTTGAATCCCTAAAAATGATTAGAGAGGAGCTCATTAAAGATCCTCTTATATATAATGTACAGTGTTGTCACTTTATGAAACTTGGAAGAATCAAGATGAAATTTCGGTAAGTGTATCTACCAGACACCAAGACACGGTTGGGGCAATGGCATACAGGACAGTAAGCAACATGCCTTGGCATGCAAGGGAGTTTCGACATGTAAGATGCCAGAAGATAGGATCATCAGAAAGAAAGAGGGCTCAACGGCATCAACACAGATGCTGACTATTGGACTGATCCAAAAAGCACTAGTAGCCAGTCGGATGCCAGCATGTTGGACACTCTCTACCATCTTTAACTGAAGGTCTAGTGGAGCCACATACAAAGCTGTCATAATCATGCTTTGATCTTACCAAGACCCTATAGAGGTGCATCAAGATTTCTCTATCGGCACCCCAAGAGAGATCACTAATGACTTTAAGCTGATTGAGGGCTTTGACACACCTCACTTGAGGTATTTTATTTTATATACAGCAAACTGTACAACATATTGCTCAGTGAAACTGAATATGAGTTTTTCGTGAGTAGTGAGGTTTCCACCTGCAGATGTGATTCCTGTTTTAAAAGGGATAAGGCTCTGTTTGGGGATAATACCCTCACTAGATCATCATCTGCAGCCCCTCTTCCCGATAAACCTGTTCTAAAAAATGTTCGGGTTCTTCAAGTTTTGAGCACATATGATCAATTACTCAAGCCATCTTCAACGGAGCGTGAATCTAAACTACTCAATTATTAGATTATCTGCTCACTACAGTTGGGAATTTAACAAATCAGGGAAAGGAATTGTCGAATGGCAAAGCTGTCTTAAAAACCCACATTTTTGAGCTTTTAAGCCAGAAGGTACCTGATTCTCTAATTTCTGTGGGGGCACAATGATCCTTATCTTCAAAATCGATGAATTTCAATCTACTTCCTTTCAAGGTTCTCCCAAAAGGTACTTCAGCCAAGTAGTAAAACCCAAAGATCCAAATTTAGTTATGGTTTCCAAAACCATTACTCAACCACCATATCAACCCCCAACCGAGTCTGCACGCAAAGACGAAAAACTTTTTTTTAGTATCACATTAGAAAAAAGCTACCCATCTACACCATTTGCGAGGAACTGCTGACTCAAACCTCTCGCTCACATAATTTGATGACTAGAGGTAAGCTGGCATGCCTACTAGCTTATTAACAGTCAAAACGGCATTAATCTGCTTGTTACTAAATTCAACCTGGAAGTTTCTTCTTTTGACATTGAGTCCTATTTGTCAAAAGAACTCCAACTAAAATTCTTGCTCTGTTCTAAGCTAAGAACGAAATTTAAATGTTATTCGCCCTTCCATATTTTGATAGAAAATAATTTTCCATTGATAAACAACACAGAAATCTAACCATTTGGCTGTCTGATTGTTCATTTCCACGGGAGATTACTGCCAGAGCAGACAATATCTGAGGAACAACCTCATGAGCCTGCCCCTGAGGAAACATCATCTACAAACATCAGTAAATCTCTGGATAGAAATTTTTGTGCCTCACTCCCGACCATTCATAGAAGATTGAGTAAACTCCAGGTCTTGGTAATTACAAGTGACATTGTATTATCAGAATGTTCGTGGTCTTGGAACCAAAGCTAGTCTATTTGTCTGGTCAAAACTTGGTTAGCTAGCACGTATATTAATGACTAGCAGAAGTACCCGGCATTGCCTACTGGTAAGAATACAATGCATTGCGTGGTTACCCTGGGGAAAATCTATTCATTTTATTTATTTCGACCCAATTCTTAATATATTAAAATAAAACTAACCAAAAATTCAAAATTCCAGCTTAGAGGTGCACAGGGGGCTACTAATTTTAAAATTTCAGCCCTCTGTGCATGATGAATATTGTACAATTTTCATGACAGACATACAAACAAACGTTTCATTTTATTAATATAAATAATTACTTTCCTTCCAATTATAATGTTTATGGAACTGATAAACTTTATGATGGGATGAACGTTTCAAGGGGAGGGGATGTTCTACTCTCCATTGTGAATTCTATTTCTTTTGTGGTCAGAAGATCGAATTTAGAAGATAATATTGAAAGTGTCTGGGTTGAAATAACCACTATAAATAGCCAAAACATTTGATTGGTAACCCTCCTCAACTCCCAAATACCATTCAAAACCTTTTGTAGCAACTCTTTATTTCTTGAAGAAGTTCTAGCTAACTATCCCTATCCTACACTATTATTAGATGTTTTTAACTGATCTAAGATTGATTGGAAGTACCATCATGTCCAAATTATCCCTTCATTAAATTAAAAGCTACTCAACTTCTTGCCTCATCTTGTATTGTTGATTTAGAACAATTTAACAGTACTGAATATAATAACACTAATCTTTTAGATCTTGTCTTTGCTCATTTACAACATATCTTAGTAACATAAAGTTCCCAATCTCTAGTAAATATCAATTTATCTCATTCCAATTTACTTATCAAAATGTATGTACTCATATCATAAGTAAAAATAATATTCCCGCAGTTTATTTGGTAACTATTGTGGTGATTACCTTAATCCATACAAAGTTCTGACAACCACCAATTGGTTGTGTGTTTATTCTGCTGTTGCTATCAACATATCCACTGGAAGTTTTACTAGCATAATCCAAAAAATAATTAGCATTCATATTCCTAAAACTACTATTAAAATTTCTCTAAATTTCCCAACTGATTTTCATCTGCATTTAAATATTATTTAAGAAAGGAAAATTAAATTTTCAAAAAGTATAAAAAAACAAATAATAGAAAATTCTATTCATCTTTTCCAAACCATCGTGAATTAGATAAAGAAACTTTACCAGTCATCTGGATGAACTTAATAGAAATCGGTCTCAAGAGCAAACACAAGGCTATTTAGGCCTTATTCTATTATTGAAAGTAATGCTTCCTTGTATCCTAGCCACATTACTTCTTCGGCTGTATCTCTTGCTATTGAAAAATTAGGTTCATTCAGGTGTGCTGGGGTGGATGGAATTTCAAGTTTAATAAATAAAGGTTGTGCTAAGATAATCAATAAATTGACAGTATATATTTTCAACCTTAGTTTGTTAAGTGAAACGTTTCCTGAAGTATGGAAAAGTTCTGTAGTCGTTCCCACACATAAAAAAGGTGCTAAAACTAATGTTTGTAACTATAGGCCTATTTCTCAGTTAAATACTTTCTTCAAGGTATTCGATAAAATATTATTTGACCGTATGTTTCACCACCTGAAAAGTAACTTTCTGAAAATCATCATGTGTTTTAGAGTGTGATGTCACACTCTACGTATCAGCCGCGCTGTTGAACTGTGAGCCCGCCGTATGTGTCCCTGGAGGGCAGGTCACGTGGTCTTCCTCTCTGGCTTCCACGCGGGCGGGACCACAGTTCAACCAAGGCAGTCAGTTCAGCTCGGATCAACAATCCGCTAGCATTCATTTTTGCACAACTGAGCTTTAAACAGTTGTGACCTAATTCATGATGTACTGCTATTCACTTTTAGACAAGTCAGTTTTCAAATGTTATTAAACAATTTAAAACATCTACATTAAAATAAATACTATGAACAAAAAATAATATATCTCTGGTGTTTAATATGTTTCACGTTACATTCACCATAAAATAATAAGTTCAAGCAAACTTCGAGAGAACTTAGAAATGAAGTCACAGTGGAAGTTAAGAAGGAAGTTCAGAGAAGTACATGGGAAACATAGAGAAGTTTCAGGTTCCTAAACAATAAATCAGTAGAATTTCTTAGTCATGTTGACCCTCAAGTCTCTACTCAAGGTCAGATTGATGTAATTTATTTTTATCAGAGTAAAGCTTTTAATATATATCAACACAGTATTATTCTCTCAAAACTTGGTAATTTTGGTCTATCAACTCCCTATGTAAATTGGTTTTGGAGCCACTTGCAAAATATATCTTTTACCATCAAAATTTATTCAAGCACCTCCATCTCTTTTCTAGCCACTTGTGGTAAGGTCAAATTTAAGTCCTATTCTTTTTATAATGTGTTTATTGGTGACGAATGTGGGGAATGCCAGGTCGCCACCGTGGTTCGGATTCCACGTTAAACTGTAGGTCCTTCATTTCATCTCACAATCACCCTACCATTACACATTAGCGTAAGTGCGTATAACCCGAACGGGTAGTAAGACGCGGTGCTAATAATAATAATTTATTGGTGACATTGGTAGGTACATTCAATATTCAAACTACTTACTGTTTTCTGATGATCTCAAACTATTCAAAAACATCAATTTATTTGCTGATTGTTTATTTGCAAAAGTCAATCAATAAATCCAAAATTAAGGCTATAAGCTTATAGCTTTCACAAGGAAAACCACCCCTATTTTATTAACTTATAAATGTGATAATTGATATTATTTAATGCTAATTTTATATTAATGACCTAGGTGTTAAGTTATATCATAAGCTCTACATTCATTATCAAGTTGATTATATGGTTCCTCACTCTATTGAATTACTCAGTCTTATTAAGTATATATCACTTATTTATTTTCTAAAGTTGACTGTAAGTTTGTATTTTGCATTGGTCGGATCCAAACTAGAATTTTCTAGAGTGGCGTGGAATTCCATCACCTTAACTGACTCTCTCAGATTGGAAAGTGTTCAATGCAACTTTGTGGCTGCTTGCTATGATAAATTCTTTTTCAACCGTTTTTACAATGATTATGATAGAATTCAAAATATTTTAGGGCTTCAAACTTTATTTTCGTAAAGACTAACGGGATGTCCTTTTTGTTTTTAATATTTTTAATAATATAGTACATACACCCAAACCCATTTATCCATCTGTGCATCCATACATTACACAAGTAACATACTTGTGATTGTGGAAACCACATGGAAGTGAGCAAGAATTTATGTCAGCTAGAAGATTCTAATGTGTTGTTTATTTCTGCAAGTAAAGTATTTAAATTTGAGTTTGTTTACCGACCAGAATGTACTCTAGGGCCAATTATTGAAAATGCCTGCTTTAGTGCATAGTTTCATGTTAAGGGTGTACATATATTTAAAAATTATCTATTATATTTTAAAATGTTCTACAAAGCATTGGTTAACACTATTAGAGTTATCAAACTGTTTTTAATCAAAATATTAGATTATAGTAATACAAAAGAACATGTGATATATGCTTAGTTCATAATATACCATTTTATGTAAGCCAAACCTATCTCTCTCTACTTATGCATTTAAGTAAATACAAATTACAAATAAATAACAAGTCAACACTTATATTCTGTATTTTTAATCCTCATATGAATATTTTTAATGTTTCTAACAAGATCTAAATTTTTTTCTAGGAATTTTTAATTAGGTAATTATAGATGTTAGAAACTTATTTATCAACAAGAAAGAGTTTTGTTTTCAACCCATACCATAATAATTACACCATACAATTAAGTCAATGATACAAAATAAAATAAAACCTAACTAAAAGTGTGTATGTGTGCGTGTGTATATATATAACACTTTTAGTTAAAATCTTATATATATATATATAAGATTTTAACTAAAAGTGTTATATACATAAGTGTATTTATATATTTAAGAATTTAACTAAAAGTGTGTGTGTGTATATATAAATGTATATATATAAAAGTGTATATATATATATATATATATATATATATATAAGATTTTAACTAAAAGTGTGTGTGTGTATCTATCTCTCTCTCTCTAATATATATATATATATATACACACACACACACACACTTTTAGTTAGGTTTTATTTTATTTTGTATCATTGACTTAATTGTATGGTGTAATCATGGTATGGGTTGAAAATGTAACATAAAAATTATTCAAAAAATATAAGAAATGATTATAAGTTTATTTATTTGGTTTCACACAAAAACATTTATCTTCAACATTGAATGCCAGCCTAGTAATCATCTATTATAAATTACCTACTCTTAACTCTTTGATTTATGATTTAACTGGGCAATGTGAGCGACCAGCATTACTATTTAATTTCATCTCACAATACTTTTATGCATAAGTTTAGGCTAGCCCAGCTTGTTATTCTATCTGTGCTATGACAAGCACTTCTTGTCAAAATACTTCAAGGGGTTGATATTTAAGCGATTTATTACAAATTTCACTATTTGTGTCATACAATATATCAAATATTAAGATAATACCATTTATTACTATATTTACCACATTACTATGTTATTAAAAATTGTGGCAGTGAAAAATATGACGCCAAAAGTTTCCTTTTTGATGTGTTTTGTATGAACACAGTTCACATTGAAACTGTGGCTCTTGCCCGCATTCCCGCCGTTGGTGGCACTGCAAAGAGTTCTTCAGCTTGTATATTTTGCCACATCTGCCACAGTGATATCCACCAATTTGTGGAGTGACTGTTAATGGATCAACTATGTCGGAACAAATGCCTTTATCAGGACATTTAACTTCTTCCTTAATCCAGAAAGACTTTTTTTTCTTTGGGGAACTCTTTTCAACCCATGCACCAAGTCTGCTTTCTAAGCCAATACTAATGTCTGGAAACAAAATAATAAATACAATTGTGTTATTTGTCCAGATATGTAATCAAGAACAATGAGTAGTTTTTCAAAATCAACATTTATATAACATATAAGGTGAACAATTAACATGTAATACGTTTTTATTAATTATCTTTCTGCCCAGTTATATTAATTTATTTTCACTTGATGTGTATTTATTAAACTAGTAACATAGGTGAACCAGGGTCGAAAATGAGTCAGATTTGATATCTAGACACTAAACCACTTTCAAAAGCAATTTTATCTCGGTAGTGGATTGGAGAAGGGATTAGATCCTTCCCCCTACCCCACTTTCATTGAAAATAACAGAAAATATGGAAACCAATACCTTAATGTTGTAAATAATGACTGACTCATTTCCCCAACACTATCTCCTACATGACCTAATATCCTACTTGTCCTATTTCCTATATAACCTAGCATCTCCCTTGCCCTATCCAATAACCAATCCTAACCAATAACTCTTTCAACTTAGCTCTAATATACAGACGAGCAAGTGGTTTAAAACTATAATTTTTACAGTAATTAGATTTCTTAGTTTAGAATGATAACTAAGTATTTGTACTAAAATAAATATTTTTTTATATTTCTATTAATACTAAAACACTCTAGGTCTATGTGTATCTTTACTAATTTTATTGTGATTGTTAAAATATAGGTAAATTTATCTTTTCAGCAGATGTAATGTAATGACTAATGCCATGTGATGCACAGGTGTGTGTGCACAGTGAAAGTAATACTGTTGTGTGTGTGTGGGGGGAGGGGGGGGAGATCGAGGAGAGTTAGTAGTCAAATGAATGTTGCTACACACGTACACTTAAGTTGTCTATTGTACGAGTAGTATAGATTGCTTGTTCGTTACAAATAATCTGTATAGATTGCTTGTTCGTTATAATTTAACAGTGATAGTGACTTGTTTTTTGTTTGTTTTTGTATTAAAATTATAAATTTGTTAATCAATTGATTTTGTTTTTTCTTACAAGTCCTCTCTTTATTATAATAATTAATTATAATTTAGGCATACAACCCAAACACAGTGTTAAAAATTAAATAAAATGACTATGAATTAAAATCTTTAATAATCAAAATTATTTAATCTATACTGTAAGAAGCCTTATGAAAACCAATTACCCCTCAACAACAGGCCCTGGATCTGCCCTTGATTTTGCCTCGATCTTATGTGAGAGCAATGAAGGTTTGTGGGCTGTCGCCAGGGCAAGCTAGTCTTGACTGAACTGTACTAGTAAATAACAAAATAATGTAATGAACAAATATTTGTTTAGTGTGAAAGTAAGCAAACGCTCTTGCAATAATTGTACATGACTAGCAAAGCTTAAAAGATGGAAATTATATTTTAGTTACGGATGCAGACATATCAAGTATCATATTCATAAATAAAATGACACCTGTACACAGGAATCGAACCTGGGGTCCTTGGCTTATCGAGTCAAGACCCTATAACTTAGCTATCCAGAATTCCATGTTCAGGTTCATTCTTTATTCAAAGTCTAAACAGTAAACATGGGATAATTCTTTTATAGCTCAGTGGTGGAACATTTGACGCAATAATCCAATGGCCCCAGGTTCGAGTCTCGTGTCCAGGTGTCATTTTACAAATTTACGAATACATATTTAGTGGCTTTAAGGAGTAGTTTAATACCAATTGGAAGGAAACTATCTACCAGTACAGTAATGTCAAGCTTTGATTGCCTTGGCAACAATTTATTAGCTACCCCGGTGTGAGGAAGTTTTTATTCATAGTGTGGTTCACAAGAAGGCATATATACAGTACAGTTCTAGAAATGTTGTAGCTAGCCGAACATTTCTGGGGGTGGGGGGTTTGGAGTGCACAGAACCCCCAACTGCCGGAGGCTGGAAAAAAAATCATAAACAATAAACGTCTATAGAAACTGTTTGGGGTCATAGGGCATGGATTTGACCATTGGAAATGCCAAGTATATATTTTTCTATAGTTTAGAAATTCATACAGCACCCTCTCCCTTAAAGTATTAAGATTTTCATTTAGCACTTCTCAAGTTAGGGTGATTTTAGAGCTGATCTAGTATTTATCCATTAGAGCCAGAGGTTTAAAAATTAGTGCTTAAGGAAAAGGTGAGACCACCACAACCTAAAGTGTCAAAATTGTATCTTATTCACTTTACAAAAATGCATTTTTAACCTGGCCATATATACAGTGGCGGATTAAAAAATTTTGCACCCCTAGTCACAATTATAATATGCGCTCCCCTCCACCAAAAAAATAAAATAATTTTAAAATAACTTTGGATATACTATATAAGTTGTTAATAGAATTTAAAAAAATGAGCATATCCGAATCTGAAAACTTTAAAATAAAGACAAAGAAAAAAATTACCGCTCATCGAAGTTTGCGTCTCACTTTGATGGTTGCAAACTTGTTGATCAAATTGACAAGGTGTTCAATCTCTTCCCTGATACAGTAGACCCAAGGTAAGATTTCAGCCTTTTAGGAGCCAAAATAGATATATATCCCAAATTTAGGGATTACTGCACTGAAATATATATATACATATATATATACACATTTAAGAATCCCTAAATTTGGGATTCCTGCACCAAAAAGAGTTTAAGAAATTTCAAGAAAAGTTGGTAAACGTTCTTATTTACTTTACACTTGTAACTAAAAATCCAACCAAAATATTCTGCTTTTCTCAATAGCATCAAATTTTGGCTTTGATATAAGAATAAAAACAATATAATAATATAGTTTTCTTCGGTCATAGCAAATTGTCTTTCGTCAAAACATACCTATCATATAAAGATAAAAAGCCAATGAACTAATTCTTACTTACGAAGCTAATTCTGAAACCAATCTATTTTAAAATTAGATTTTAATATTTATGACTAAATAATTGCCAAGATTTTGATATAAACTTAATCCTGCCATTATTTAATGCAGATTAATACATCAATATTTGATACGTAAATATCGTTCCTGTATATGAAAAAGAATTGGATAACAACCTAAGATAAATGAGAATTATAACTCCCAAAACTTAAGAGAAATTAGGGATTAGAAATTTGTCACCCTCAATCTAACCCAAAAGAGTAAATTATTTATATATCTCAAATCGAATCAAAAAAGTCCCAAATTTAGGGATTCCTGCACTGAAAATTTAGGGATTCCTGCATTGAAAAGATATATATATATATTTATTCAATAATCCCTAAACATACACAAATAGACATAAATGTGTTATACATAATAAATAAATACACACACACATATATTTATATACATAATTATACACATAAACTGATGAGGTGTGAGCAAACCTTCAAAATGTCAAAACCAGTTCACTTCAACAATCACAATAATCTTCGCATCTTCGAAACCATTTGAAGGAAGAACAAAACCTTAATATATTGAATAGATTTGAAATATATCAACACATATTACATATTTAAAATTATAATCCTATTTGGAACAGTTATTAAAGAGTATGTTAACACCAGCAAGAGATTAGATGAAATATAGTTATATTATAAGCACAGATAAATTGAGATATTTCAGAATAAAATAATAAAATGGGTTTGGTTTTTTTCCTTTAAACCTTTCTCATTACCTAGATTCATATAATGAATACCGGTAGTTTTAGAATTTAAAAAAAATCTTATGTTAAAGAAACAAAATTATTATTATTATTATTATTATTATCTGCGTATAACCCGAATGGGTAGTAAGACGCGGTGCTAATAATAATAATAATAATAATAATAAATATTATTATTATTATTATTATTATTATTATTACTATTCGCTTATGTTTCAAGCTTTTCTTTGACTTTGTTTAGTTTTTAAAAAGTAGCCCTTCTACAATCCTATAGTTGAAGATAGAGTTAATGTATAGGTCTTGGAGATGCACAGTCGTTCATTAAAATTTGAATTAATCTTGCATCCAAACAAAGTACTACAGCTCTATCCTTTTATTAACGTTAAACAAGGGTTTATAATTTTTATAGTTCTTACATTTTATTACAAGGTTTATTTAATCACCTCAATAATTGTGTCAATAATTTGTTAACTATATCAAATCTTATGATAGTTTATGTTAGCAGTGTATGATAATGTTTCTGACAGGGAAAGTAAGCCACATTTCTCCATCACTCTTATTGATGTTTAAAAATATAAACATTGAAACAATAGTACTTTAATGTGATTAGTTCATTGTAGAAAGTATTGCATATTTGCATTATCTGGTTACATTAATTTTAAACCACTAAAAACTGGGTACATTAATTAAATACAAAATTAATGAGTGAAAATGGCCACATGTCACCTTCGCTAAGTATGTCCTCACTTAATCACTCTTACTAAGGAATCAAACATCACACATTTTAAATATATATTATACTAAAATAATAAAAGTGCAATTGAATATATATAATTCTTCCCTTTACTCTTGAAGTTTAATTTGCCCATTGCTTATAAATCATTACCAATAATACCTATAGTGACTGGTTTTAATGTGCCCATTGCTTATAAATCATTACCAATAATACCTATGGTGACTGGTTTTAATTTGCCCATTTCTTATAAATCATTACCAATCATACCTATGTACCGCCCTCCTCCTCTAATGGACAAGGACAGGCGCACATATACATAAAAAAAACCTAACAAATGATTAATTGCAGAAGAGCAGTAGGACCACATAAATGCGAATAGGCCTTCAGTCTGACCTATACAACAATTTGCTGTCATGAAGCCTTCCCAACCATCACCCGTTATTTTGTACTATCAGTCAAGGGGGAAAAAAGGCGAGAATCCTTAGAGTAAAAACAATTACTTTTTTACCTGCAATAGTAAATTAAAGATTGGATGTGAAGTAAATAAATATTTATTTGGAAAAAATAACAATAGATATGTATATGAATATAGGTAACAATAAATAAAAAAAATATATATTTATATAGATATATAAAAACGG
Source organism: Timema monikensis (assembly GCA_902151445.1). Classification (NCBI taxonomy): domain Eukaryota; kingdom Metazoa; phylum Arthropoda; class Insecta; order Phasmatodea; family Timematidae; genus Timema; species Timema monikensis. Next base: position 90,719 of record CABFVZ010000056.1, read on the forward strand.
GGTTATGCCCATGATAATACTGTTGTACCATTGCCATAACAACATTTGTCCTAACAATTATTTTTTGAATTAATATATGACCCCTCAATGGGTCTCCGCGGCAACCCGCAGTATAATGACAACAATAACTAGCCGCCCAGGCTAACAATCCGCAGCATTTCAAAACCGGATTGTATCATATGACTTAGAATTACAATTTACAAACACAACTATTTATGGCAACCAAAATCTATCTTTTTAAAGGAGATAGTAAATCATGGACTTAGCCATAAAAAATAAATATAAACAATATTTAGCCTTAAGGGCTATAAACATTTCCCATATTATCCAGGCATTACGCCTTAAAAGATGTAAGATAAAAAAACTACAAAAGATATTGTCCCTCATGGTTTTAACCATTATTTACCAAGCCGGAAGGGCAAAAACTCCCAATAATACATTTAACCTGTAATAAAATATATTACG